>OU343216.1:198088833-198255299 GCA_910596185.1 Chrysanthemum makinoi | reverse complement strand
TCTCCACGTCTTTCTTCAACATGCTCACATGCTCTTTGACGTTGGATTTCAGTACTGATGAAGTTCTCTTAGTCTTTAAACTTTGTAGATTCTTTGACTTGATGAAGAATCATTCTGACTTTTGTGTTGCCTTTTGAGAGAACTTCCATTAGTGATGATGTTGGTATGAGCATGTGAAGAATCTGCACGATCAGTCCGCTCTAGAGCTTCCATAAGAAGAAAACATAAGAAAGGTTAGTGATAAGCAGATTCTGGCACTTACAAGTTTGAACTTCGAGAGTGTTAACAGCATAGTGTGAAACCACAACTCTAATTCTTACAAAGGCCGTTCCTGAACTGGAGTCCCACAAGTGAGATAACACGATGTACCGAAGTACATCTACAGTTCAGATGAGTCGCTGAGGTTCACCGAAGCATTACCTAACGACTGTAGACCGTTTAAGACACACTAAGCGTAATCCACGTGGAGTTACCGAAGTGACCTGCTGTCAGGGCTGTTTGATGTTGACCCTGGCAGGAGTTTCCATTCAATCACTGAGGATCACATGTGTGAACCTCTCATAAATGTTCTCGATAGATTGCTAAGATCTGTAAAGGACACGATAAAGTATCACTTGCGTTCTTATTATTGAACGTCAAGCGATAAAAATGTCAAGTGTACCTAAGAGATCTTTTGATGAATCTCGTGGCTCTAGACTCAATAGTGCGCTTTGGTTTTCCTGAGCGGAGACTAGGGAGAGGGTCTCCTTCTTCAATACCAGCTATCTCTAAGAGAAAGCCGATAGTTTGCGTAGGGTTCCCTGTGAGAATGAAACAAGCTTCTGTTGAGAGAAACTTGAGTGGCTAAGAAGGTTTAGTGCATTCGTCGCTGGGTCCATGACGACTTTTAATCTTCAATACGGGCGTCATCAAGTGACAACCAGTAGCATATGAATTGAACCCGGTGTCTGCCCTAAGTTGAATAATCTGGAGGGCTATTTGTTTTCACCCTTTTCTTTACTTTTCTTTTTAATTCTTCAACTCCTTCTTTCTCCGATTCTCATTTTCTCCTTTTTATAATCATACCTAAGAACTTCTAATTCTAAATATTGGTAGTGTCCTTAGGTAGATCCCTCTGGCTCTGGCGGATCATAGGACGGTTATTCCTAACCTTAATCACCTTATAACTCCATTGCCATAAAACATTTTCTTGAAAAATCTCTCGAAGTGTTTGTGAATGAAAAACATGTTTGAACACTTCAAGAGTTTTAGATTTTCAGAAATACTCCCCCTCCACATGTGCTTAAGAATTTTGACAGAAATCTGCACAGTGAGGAAAGAGCTCGCACTTTTGAATTGATCGACTAAAGATAGACACTCCCCCGCGAGACACGGTTACATTGCATAGTTAAAGAGTTGCATTGTCAGCTTTTAGGTGACAACTAGCTCTAATAACTACCTTGAAGGTTTGGAAAATCCTCGAAAGGTTCTCAAACCCGTCAAAGTTCATGTCTATCAAGAGCTTCTCGAATAGGTACAATTTACTTGGATAAGTCTTGGAAGACAAATCTTTTCAATATATATTTGACTTCAGTTCCGTCAATTCATGGGTTGAAGTCTTTTCACACGAGGATTCAATAGCAAAACACAACATATTTCTTATCACATAATTTTTCTCCCCCTCAAAAATGGCATATAAATGTTATTTTTGACAAAATTTTGATATTGAATATGACCATTTTGAGTTTTGCGGGAAGATTATCACGAAGAACAATTTGTGAACATAGTTTTTAATCAAATACTCCCCCTCAACAAGTGATATTAACGGTTGAGTTTTTGAAAAAAAAAACATAAGGGGAAGTACTTGTTCTTTTGAGCAAAACCTTTGAAAAATGAAAGGTTTGATAAGTTTTACTCAAAAGTAAGAAGCTTTCGCTACTTTTATAAGGATTGTGGCACTGAAGCGTACCACAGGGTCCTTTCATTAAAAGAACGGGTTGTACACTGTTATATGTGCACAAACCATTGTCATTAAATAATCACACATCCAAATCAATATGAAAATGAAACAATTTAAGGGGTACCAGGAAGTCCATCAATATTTCCAGGAATGCGAACAGGGCGTTGATAGCTGTGAGAGTAATCTGGGACGACCACCTATGAAGCTCTCGATTGTTACGGCGGTCCTTTCTGTACAACCTTTCATCGATCCTAGTGATGATCCTCTTAACATCCGTCTATCACGAGAATTCCATCGCTTTGGAGACCCAATGTGTTCATGTATCACCTTCAACCTATAAGCCAACCCGTCCTTGACCTTCTTCAAT
Organism: Chrysanthemum makinoi; assembly: GCA_910596185.1. Lineage (NCBI taxonomy): Eukaryota > Viridiplantae > Streptophyta > Magnoliopsida > Asterales > Asteraceae > Chrysanthemum > Chrysanthemum makinoi. The sequence continues at coordinate 198,252,993 of OU343216.1, read as the reverse complement.
GTGTGATCCCCAAATTTGTGAAGATCTCTACGCCATCAAGCGATTGCGTTGTAGTTCACTACGGTAAACTACTCGAATGGTTTCTGGCGAGAGTGTATTGTGGTGGTTGATGTCGGAAGTTCTAGTTGAGGTCTTGGGAAGTTGACACGAGTCTGATATGATTCAACAACAAGTTGTAAATCTTCTACACGTTCCTGGATCACTATGCTTCTGATGAAGATGAGCAAGGACTTGATGTATTCACGTTGAATTTCAGTCGAGAATTGTCGCATTCTTCCCTGTACCTTGGCAGATCAGATCTTCAATGTCGTTGAGAGACAAGTTAGAAAGTCCGCTTCACAGAATTCATAATCCCTTTCATCTTGTCTTTTGACCACGATAGTCTTGAGGAAGGTGTAATCCCATTTAGACGAAAGGGTGACATGCTTAACAACAACGATCCCTTTATCACTGTACACTTCATGTTGAGATTTTCGAACACGGCAGCTTTTGTAGTAGATTCGTCGGCGTTCGGCCAATGGTGAATCCGTACATTGCATCAATGTCATCTTGTTCCACGCTGTTTGGAAAACATGTGGGTAGCCTTTTCTTCGATGGCTATGCGGTTTGAGTATATGGCTGCGGGGAAGCGGAAGTGTAAGTGATGTACCATATTTCTTTGAACTATCGCTCTTGTGTAGAAGAAATTCCAAGTATTTGTTGAAGAAGTAGCGGAATGGAATCTTAGGTTGATCTGGTTGGCCAATCGTTGGTAGAGGTTTAGACCAGTCGGTGTAGTATGGAGGGTTGTCTCTTCTGGTGAAGTCGATGTTTGCTTCAGAGTTGAGCCAATCAATGTTGTTAGACATGGCTCGTGCTATATTATCAAGGTGATATTCAACTTCAATAGCACTTTCCGAGTTGTCTTTGAGTAGTTGAAATGCTTCATTCTTGATTCGTTTCAACTCTGATTTCGTCACCTTCTTCACACGGTTGCAGTAACTTAGCATGCTCCAACGTACGACCTTTTACCATATCTGGATCATCAATTAGGGAGGGAGTGGCATCAACAAGTTTAGAAAACCATTCCAACTCGGTGTCATCTTCGTCTAGCCATGAGACGACATCAGCCTTAGACGTCTTCTTTTTCTTCTTTGGCCTTGATGAGGATGATGGTTTCTTTGTTGAGGCGGGAGAGGTGGGTTGTTGTTGGGGCTCAGGGACTTCCTCATCATCACCACCAGTATACTCAAAGTGATCACGGTTTTCTCTGCGGGGTGGTAACTCGAGTCCGAGGTTTGTCAGCGGAAGAGCATGGAGGAGATCGTCTTGTTGTTGGAGTCCTTAGGGGTGGTGGTGCCACAGAGGAGGGTTCTCCAGACTTCTTTGGACATTTAGGCTCGTTATCTTTATCCTTATCCTTATCATCATTGTCTCTTGGACGTTTAGGCCTTTGAGCTTCTTCTGCATCTTTGATTTGAGTTGGTATTCCAGCAATGTATCAAACAATTTACCTTCATAGGAAGTAAATGTTGCAGATTGTTTAGACATTTGATTTACCAGCCTGGAAACCAATTCAGCATCGGAGAACACTATAGGATCAGTTGGGTTGATTGTTATGGTCATGGGTGTTGATCTTATAGTTTGCTTGGCGGATGCATCAGATTCGGATAGTTATGCATTTGTACATTTCTCTTGTCATTCGAGCGGTGTCGAGAAGGAATTTGTGAGTATATTCACTTGCCGTCTTCTCCAATTCCTTTTGGAAATCTCCTTTGATAAACTTTTGGATTTGTTCCCATTCTTTCAACAACTCGTTTATCCCCTTTGAAGAAAGTTGATTCGTCAGTGAGTTGATTAAGCTTTTGTTGGTTACATCCTTCTTTCGTACTTGCTTGACAGCTTTGACAATCTTTGTTTTAGCTCGGGATATCCAATAGTCTGTTGGTTTCTTCACAGATTTAGATGTGGATCTGGTTGATCTTTTGGATGGTGGTGGAGATGAATGAGAGGATGAATCTGATGATGATGAGATATGAGGTGACTCGGGGTCCTTTCTTTGGTTCAGAATTTTCTTCTTTTGAGCGTCAAGGACTATCAAGAAGAAAATCACCATATTCAACCGTCATCTTTTCAGGACTTGGCCAATTGTTCACTCAATCTTGGCTTCTTCATCAGCTATTTCTTTCTCAGACTTCTCCTTTTCTGGTTCCTCAAATTCATAGGTGATGGTATCTTCCAATCGTTGTTGTTGTGGATCGTGGGTGGTGGTACCAGTTCCTTTATCGGGTTGATTAACCGCATCGAGGCTGGTATAGATAGTGCACCACCACTTGACCCTACGGGGCCACGAGTTTGATCCTTTACAAATTGATCGGCAAGATGTTTGAGTCTGAGGTTCTTCAATTTCTTTTGATATTCTCTTTCCTCATCAACTGGTTCTTCTTGAGAACTTTCCTTATCATGCTCAAGCACGGGAATTTTCCCTTTTCCTTTATCAGCTATTGGACTGGGAGGCTTAGCTACTGTTGGAGTGTCATCGATTGCCGTTTAAGAGTAGGTGACCTCTTACGTGATCAGTTTCCTTAGAGCTTTCATCCACTAGCTTTCTTTGCGGTTCAGACTTTGGAATGGGAATAGGAACAACTTCCTTAGAGGGAACTGTCCTTTTGAGTGGAGGTTTCCTCTTAGGGAACTTTCTTTGACTCTCAGTGCTTGTAACACTTCTGCCTTTTGCCTCTTCGGTTTTCCTTGTAGGTGTACCACAGGACTTGTCATCAAGAAAGCCTACTTTGCCTTCATCAAACGCTACGGATACCTTTTGTATGAATAAATTTGTTTGACTTCATCGGTTAGAAGGTGATCTGGCAACACTGCACCTTGTTTCTTTGTTGTCGATTCCTTAAATCTGATTGTGAGTGTAGGCTCGTACAACATGGAGTGATTGTTGGGGTCATTGAGTCTCAAGGGGATATCAGGGTTATACCCTAGAGCTCTTTGGATCAACAGTTTTGTATATCAGATGTATGGGATTTTGGAGCCAAGCTTTTGAGGAAAGACATCATGTCGTCCCATATCAAAGCTTCAACTTCAATGTGTTTCATGTTGACCAAAGCCCAAAATATCTGTAGTTCAACGAGCTTGGGATGCTCATAACCACTATCCGTCGAATTGGATTTGGTGATGACAATGTAGAGGGTTCTCCATGGCTGAGGAATATTCTTAAGATCCACGTATGAATGCTTTGTGATTACTCTGAAGCTTCGTCATAACCAATGTTGATCATGAATTGCAAAGCGGCCTCTTCAGTTGGTGTGGCGTGTGTATTGGTTGGCTCGATGGCGAGGAATGAGGAGAACGGCCCTTAAGTCTGCTGGTGTGATGGTGACTTGTTTGTGGTTGAGCGTCACCGTCACGGCATTTTGACCTTTGATCTTTTGCATTGTATGCGAGGCTGGTGAATATAGATCTCCGAGCAGCATGTAGCGAATTGGTGAGCATGTTCTGATAAGGATGATTCTTCAGAATATCCACAGCGATTAAACACGAAGAATCTAAGCAGGTGAGAGTATCAAAATCAACACGAAGGTTGTTCTTTCCATTCTTCATCGGATAGCCATTAGGGAAGATATCAGCAACAGTGAGAACATTTGGTGCTTCCACATTATGTATTTGAGCGTCCATGTGGTGATCTGAAAGATATTTAGCCAAAAGAACCAACATATCGAAAGACATTATGTTAGTCAACATATGGTTTTATTGTCTAATTATTGAATGTGATATGTCGATGATTGTTACGAGTCCAATGTTACTTGTTTGTCCAATAGTCCAATGATGTCGTGATAAGTTTCGTGAGTTGATTAACTTTAAGTTTTAAAGTCCATGTTTTCACTTATTTTTCGCAACATATTAAACGTTTAAGCTTATTAGTGACATTATTGGTTTCGTGGTGTTATGATTTATTTATTTACAAGTTTGCATGCGTAACAATTCATAATTAAGGTTAAGACTAGGCTTAGGCGTAGAAATGGCAAGCTTATCGTAAGCGAGGAGTGATATCTGCGTAAACTTAAGCTTATCGCGTAGGTTCTTGACTTACGCGTAGGAAAAAAGGACCTTATGCGTAGAGCTTACGCGTAAGCGTATATGGAACCTTACGCGTAAGGCTTACTCGTAAGAGTCAACCTTAGGCGTAGAGGTCACTTTTTACGCATATCCTTCACAGGATACGCGTAGTCCCCAATGTAGAACCTACGTAAAAGATTACTCTTACGCATAACATGCTACGCGTAAGGTGATCCTTATCGTGGGTTGCAATAAACCTTGATTCTGAGTTTTAAGCGTAGAGGCACGAAATAAATTCATCATAACATCAACATTAACATCTACATTCATTTTCTAACAGTTTCAAACACGAATACTCAATCAAACAATTATCGTAGATAATGTGTTTTCATAGAAAGACTTATCGTAAACCCTAAACCCTAAAATTACGACTAAGAATTCTAGCCATAGGAAATGCACCAAAGTTTTTTAAGGGAGGTATTAGAGGCCTAATGATTTGTTCTGTCCAAGTTTTAACATCAAATTCTAAGCGAATCAAAAATACCCAAATATCATGAACATAAACCCTAATTTCTAATTAACTAGCAATTAGTGTTTCTGGGTTGATTCTAAACATGGATATGGTCAATTCATCTTGTAAACAACATCACACAGCAATATTTTTAACCAATAACACTCAACATTGAAAATCCCCAAACTTTGAATAAACCTAAAATCAAAATCAATCAATTTGTATTTAAGGTGTGATTTAATGATGAAAGTGGAATCCTTGATGTTATAGAAACGTTTTGACACAATCATTTTCACCACAAACACAAAAACATGATTATGTGTTCTTACGCTTATGCGTAGAACACAAAATCACTTCTAGATAAAAATCTAGCCGTTGGATTTCAAAAAAAAGCTTAGATGTTTACAAAGAACATGTTTTCACTTACAAATTGATGATCAAAAGTCCGGATTTGTAAAACGAATATGGATCGTGGATGAGGTTTGGTGAGATATTAATTGTTATGAGTAAATGAGTTAAGAAAATTAGGTGGAGTGTTTTGTTAAGAATACTTTGAGGTTTTTGACACAATTAGTCCTTCCACCTTTACCATTTACATCCAATGCCCATAGCTTCCATTTTGGTTACCAAACGAAGGATATTTGGAAAGAATTTTGACGACACTCCCCCTCGGCATAAGAAATAATGAAATTTTATAAATTTTAGTCCGAGGAGTGTCAGTAAACCAGAAATGTGACCACCATTATTAAAGAAACAACCGGAATAAGGTAACATGCAAGTACAAGGTTTTATGAAATTGAAAAATATTTAATTTCTCCCCCTCAACACTTGATCGAAAAAAAATACTGAATTTTGAAAGATAAGAGTGTTGACGGAAGATTTGTACTTGCCATGTTAAAAGAAAAATAGATAGAAGAATATTTTTGATGTTTTTTTCTGATTTAATAATTTTGTATTTTGTTTTTGGAAAATATTTACAAAAGAGGTTTTGGTGTTTGACTGGTTTTTAAGAATGTTTTAAGAGTTCATCCAGTTCCTCTTGAGTCAAACACCGCATACCAATTCGGTGGACCAACTCATTAAACCTAGCAGGAGCTAAGGCTTTGGTGAGGAGATCTGCCAGTTGGTATTCTGTACCCACAAAGTATAATTCAACGATACCACGTTCCACGTGGTCCTTGATGAAATGATATCAAAGATCGATGTGCTTTGATTTCGAATGTTGTCTTGAGTTGCACGAGATCGCAATAGCACTCGATTGTCGCGGTACATACGGGATTACGTCAAATACATAACCATAGTCTTTGAGTTGTGTTCTCATCCAAATGACTTGAGCACAACCTGCCGACATGGCTACATATTACACTTCTGGTGAGGGCAGGTGATGTACAATCCTGCTTCTTCGATTGCCATGACACCATTTTGTCACCAAAATTGTAATGCTCTGAAGTACTTTTACGTGAATCTAAGCATCTGCGTGATCGGCGTCTGAAAAGGCTATTAGTTCAAAACCAGAATCGCCGGATACCATATCCCAAGTTAATGGTTCCTTGATGTATCGGAGGATTCTTTTAGCCTCACGAGAGAGGTGGATTTCAGAGTTGGTCTCGTGATAGCGGGAGCAGAGATATCTGGCAAAAACAATATCAGTGCTAGTGTTAGATACATGAGAGACCCAATGATACTACGGTATTTGGTAGGGTTCACCAATTTTCCATGTAAATCAGCGTCTAACTTCTTGGTATGAGCCATTGGTGTGGCATAGGTGTCACGGGTTTGCATTCCAAATTTGTTAAGAATTTCAAGGGCATATTTGGATTGACTCAAGAAAATACCACGGGTGATTGATGAACTTGTAGTCCTAGAAAGAGCGTAAGTTCACCCATCATGGACATTTCAAAATGTTTCTTCATTAGTTTTGCAAAACCGATTGAGTACTTTTTATGTGTTGACCAAAAATGATGTCATCCACGTAAATTTGAACAATTAAAATATGTGCCCCGTGATATTGTATGAAAAGAGTTGGGTCGACCAAACCTTTGGTAAAATTATTGGCAATGAGGAAAGATGATAACTTATCGTTACCACGCCGAGGAGCTTGTTTGAGTTCATAAAGAGCTTTGTTCAGGTTTGTAGACATGGTTCGGGAACTTCGAGATCAGCGAATCCTTCTGGTACGACATAAACGTTTCTTATAGTTGACCATTTTAAGCGGTTTTGGCGTCCATCTGAAAGACCGTTATATTCATATGAGCATGAGCGCGAGCGAGAAAGATCGAACGGCCTCAAGGCGAGAAGCAGCAAATGATTCTTCAAAGTCAATACCCTCTTCACAGTCTGTATAACCCTTAGCCACCGGATGTGACTTGTTTTACGATTCACGTTCCTTTCGGCATCCAATTTGTTTTTCCAAATCGATTTGAGACCAATGACGTAGACCCTGTTGGTCTTTCAACCCGATTCCCATACTTCAAGACGTTCCCATACTTCAGGCGTTTGAATTGGTTGAGTTCTTTTGTCATTCGTCTTTAATGTTTTAAGTTCATATTGGCGACGGTGAGTGCATAAATGAAATGTTCACCATCGTATTGAAGACGTTGTCTCGTGACGTAGGGTTGATTTGGTTGCCAATAATATTCTCAGAGAGGATGGTCTTTTGTCCAGGATGTATAGAGGGTTGATGTTGGTATACATTGTGCGATTACGAGGATTCAAATGGCTTGTAGATGATTCAGCGACATCAGGTGCGGCGGTTTCATTGGAAGCGGGTTAAAGCGTGGATCAAAATCTGCGGGTGAGATTCATTAAGAACATCATCAGTTGGTTCATCGTCGTTGGATGCAGTTTGTTCAAGCTATTGTTGTAGAGTCTCACGGTGGTGCTTCTTCAACATTAGTTGTTGTACTTGAGTGTATCGGTATAAGAATATGATCGGGTTGTGCGGTGAAACATTGGATACACACGGAGCCGCGTTCATCAATGTCATCACTAAGGCAGACAAATAGCTTTTCCATTTGTTGGCGAGTGGTAGGGGCTTGGTTGGTGATGTCTGATTTGAGGAAGTTCAAGCGGTTGTGACCAAGGTTCCAAGCTGTTATGCTCGAGAAGCCATTTCTTGTAAGCTCATCAAAATTAGCATGAATCGTTTCCATAACTTTGTTTTGTGATGATTCGATCGGTAACCTTTAGAATTCTCCACGGATATCAATAAAGACTCCAATGACTTTGGCTTTTTGATGCTTTCAATTGTGCATGTTTTTAGTAGCGTTATGTGTGCTTTTGTATATGTTATTTGGTTATATTTGCGTAATTATAGTGCTTAAGCGCATCGAAAGATGTTTGCCTAGTGTTTATAACAAAGTGCGAGGGAAGCGGAAGGAAAGTGAAGAAATGTTCGGCAAATTAAAGATTCCCGTTTAGGTGAAGCTAAATCGGTATCTCAGGACTTTGAACACCATAGTGATTGAAGAACCAAGTTCTACAAGATAAGAAGTCGGAATCAAGTTTCGTAACTTTCGAAATCAACGGATCGGTTACAATAACGGATCGGTTGAAGTAACCAGAAACACCATATGACCATCACCAACGTTCGGTAAGCCACCGCAACGGAGCGGTTGGCGTTTAATAGAAGACCAACGGATCGGTTGGTCATATGACCGTCTCGGTTGGAGGCTGCGGTACCAAATCTTCATCACTAAGCTTCCCCTTTGCATAAGCGATTCTAGGTCCTTCTATTGGTATATTCTAGTCCCTTCCTTACTCCTTGGAGGCCAAGTTCAGCAATTAATACCCTAGGCTTTGAAACTAGTATAAATAGAGGTCATTTGTGAGCATATGACACACACCTCAAATACAAATCTCTCTACTCATCAAACAAAGCTTTAAGCTCTCAAATTCTTCCTTAGAAGTCCAGGGAAGTTTGGAGTTCTGAGAGAGTTCCACATTTTGAGGCCAAATCACCAAGAAGTCTACCCTAATACTTTGGGAATCATTACTTCACCATTTGTAATCTTATTCCAAGCATTGTAAGACTTTTAATGATGTTTTCTAATGTTCAAAGTTCTGAGTTTATATTCATGTTTGCTATGAGTGGCTAGTTTCTTTATACACTTGCTTAAATGATGTTGATTTTCATATGATTAGTTAGTGATTGTGTTTCAAGTTGATTCTAAGATCCAATTGTGTTAAAGTTTCGTAGTGACATTTGTTAATCAAGTTTGGCTAATTGATAGTAATCGTTGAGGTCGAAAGAACTTATTGTTATTCAACTAGTCATAATCATTTTGTCTATGGATGATTGTTTTTACCCATTATTCTTGATTATACAAAGGAACTAAGGTGTGGTTGTAATAGAAACGCTTTTTCATTATCAAATTGGATTGGTTGGAAACATCTAAAACGTCGTAAGATTAGTTGTTGAGAATCAATTGTAGCCTTTTGTCTATGATCGGTTACCTTTTGTATTGACCATTTCTTAAGCAATTTGATGAACAAGTGGATGTTTTTGTGTTTAAGTTTATGTATGTAGACTTATGAAACTTGAATTGATCTTGAATTGATTGGTTAACCTTAATGCTTGTTTTTATGAACTAAAATCTTGATGAAGGTTTAACTTGTAAGAACAATAGATTAGTCCACCAACTAATTATCATAACCAACATGTTAAGAGGTTAACACAATCACATTAATCTATGATATGAAACTAGTTTAAGCAAGTGTAGTTTTAATCATCTGAATTTCATTATATCTATTTGCTTTGTTATATGTTTTGGATAGACTCTGTTGATTCAAACTTGTGCTTAGATTCACTCAAATCCTGAAGCGATCGACTTACCTTCATAATCTTGCTATAATGGACGAATATACTTGCTCGTATGTGTTATTGGTAATTCACCTTTTATAAATTTAAAACTTGTACACACCCAACACATCAAGTTTTTGGCCGTTGCGGGGATTTGATTGTGTTTCAAAGTTTTTGAATTTCCCTGTTCGATTTAACCAAAATTTTCTCTCGAAACCTTAACCGGATCGGTTGCCCTTTAACGAATCGGTTATGATTTTACCTTACCAACCCGGTCCAACCGATCGGTCGCAAACCCTTGACCGATCCGGTTACTAATCTGTCCTAGAAACATTTTGTTGTTTGTCCGTGTGTTTAGATATTGCACGGATTCTCTAGGACATTGTATGAACACTCGGCTGAGGAATAGAACCAATTACACCTCTTACCAACCCGAACGTTTGATTCGAAGAAGAAGAAGAACACTTTTCATACCATTGTAAAATTGTGTACCAAGAGTACCAAACCCACCATTTGATAACCTCGTAGAAGCCAAAGTTGTTTACATCCCTTTCACCAATTTACCTTTTCCCATGGCGGACGATCAACCCATGTGGAACCACAGAGCCATAGCACCAACTCAGTGCTATTGTTGCTATTACCCTTGGTGACAACTTCACCGTGAAGGGACATCACCTTTCTATGATCAAAGACCGATATTCGATGGCGTGCGCTGGCCGATCCATACAACATTCGAATTCATCGAAATTTGCGGCATGTTCCGTTATGGCGACACGATGTCAATGTCAAACTCAAACTTTTCCCATCATCACTTTCATGGATATGCTAAATGGTACAATGAATTAACTCCAGGAATCATCAATACTTGGGAGGAGATGAGGCAAGCTTTGTAAGCCGATTCTTTCCACCTGCCATGTTTGATCGATTAATGGGAGAAATTAGATGCTTTCACCCAAACCCAACGAATCACTTGTCGAAGCTTGGCCGAATGAAAGATTTGCCAAGTTGTCATGGACATTGACTATCCAAAGGAACCATTATCCAAATCTTTTACCATGGACTAGATGAAATCTCTCAAGGCATCCTTGATCTTTGGAGAATTTTTCTCTATAAAACCCCCAACGATGCACATCAATTGCTCGAAGATCGAGTACTTCTCAAACTTGATTGGTCCAAAGATTCCAAAACCAAACCTCTCCAAAAAGCTTTGCTTTTGTCGAAAACACCGATGCTTCAAAACTCATGGAAGATGGGCGTTAACCTCAATCGACTTCGCAATACAAAGATATCAAAGATGAAATGAAGGAAATGCGAGGCGGATGCAACAATTGTGGAGAGTCATCCATCGTCGAGATGCGACGATAAGCCTATGGGTGGACCAAAGGAAGGAGAAGCGAGTTACGCTCAAGGAGGATACCGTGGAGGAGGATATCGTAGTAATTATTATGGTCGAAATTCGGGAAATTGGCAAGATCGCCGACCAAGGGATGACAACCGTGATTCTCAACCACAGTGACGATCCACCACCACAAAACCCGACAAAAGATGGAAGAAACCGAATTGAAAACCATGAGAGATTAGGTGGCTCAAAAATCTTCAAATGATTTTATCAAAAATCAATTTTTCAATCTCAAAGCCAAAGTCGAGCAAGACGGAAAAATCATCAAGCATCTATCCAAGATCTTGAAAACAAGTTTGGTAGACTTTCTGACCAACATTCCTCTAGACCATCTGTTTCATTGCCAAGTAATACCCAATCCAACCCAAAACCATCAAATGATAAGACGTACCATCCACCACAAACAAGAAATGAGCATATCAATGTCTTCACAAAGTGGTCTCGTCACGATCCACCACCAAATCCTAATGAAAACACTCATGTCACCATTGATAGTGAGGATGAAACCGAGGACCCAAACACAACTCAAACCACCAAAAAGAAAAACATTCCATCCGTCAAGGCATATACACCAAAGATTCCTTATCCTCAACGCCTGAAGAAAGAAAAGATGGAAGAGCGTTATAAGAAGTTTATTGAAATCATCAAAGTGGTTAGACTCAATGTTCCTCTCGTTGATGTCATAGCCGGAATGCCCAATTACGGGAAATTTTTTAAAGAACTTCTTCATAACAAAATCAAGCTTGAGCAAATATCAGCTACTTTCCTTAACGAAGAATGCTCGGCTATTGTCCAAAACAAGATCCCACCAAAGCTTCGTAGATCACGGGAGCTTTCTTATTCCATGTACTGGAATAATAATGTTAAATGTGATGCTTTAGCCGATCTTGGCGCAAGTATCAATTTGATGCCTTATTAGTTGTATTCCAAGTTGTGCAACAACGACTGAAACCAACAAAGATGAGCATCCAATTAGCAAATCATTCCTATCAATATCCTGTGGGTATTGCCGAGAATATGCTCATTCAAGTCGGTAAATTCATTTTCCCTGTGGACTTTGTGATCTTGGAAATGGAAGAAGATAGTAAAGTTCCACTCATCTTAGGGAGACCTTTCCTAAATACCGCTGATGCAATCATCAAAGTGAAAGGAAAAGAACTCAACCTTGGAGTTGGAGAAGATCGAATCACTTTTCTAATCGATAAAGCAATCGCTACCCCACATTCGGTGATGACACTTGTTTTAACATCGATATTATTGATGAAGTCGATGAAGAATGGACGCATTACTTAGAATCCGACCATTCATGACTACTTCTTAAAAAATCAATGAAACAGACTTTGACAAAGAGTTTGATGATTTCATGAAAGTAGAATTCGAAGGAGATAACTCAAAAGAAGAACAAATGGAGGAAGAGGAAGAAAATTTTGAAGAAATAACTTTCAATGCGAGATCGAATTAAATCCTCTATCGAAGAACCACCCACAGATCTCGAACTCAAACCTCTCCCGGATCATCTTGAATATGCTTACTTGGAGGAAAACTCACTTCTTCCAGTAGTCATATCTTCATTGCTCGAGGATAGTGAGAAAGAAAGTTTAGTTTCTGTCCTCAAGAATCACAAACAAGCTTTCGCTTGGAAAACATCGACATCCCGAGAATTAGTCCTAATTACTTGCAAAAACAAAATCAATTTTGAAGAAGGGATTAAACCTGTGGTAGAACGTCAACGTCGACTCAATCCCAACATGAAATAAGTTGTTAAAAAGGAAATTATAAAACTTCCGATCTTTGGAATCATTTACCCAATTGAGGATAGCCCTTGGGTAAGTCCCATTCTTGTGTTCAAGAAAGGAGGAATGCGGTTGTGACTAATGAAGCAATGAACTAGTTCAAACTAGACGTCGGTTGGCGTTTGTATTGACTATCGGAAGTTAAACAAAGCCATCAGAAAAGATCACTTTCCACTCCCGTTCATGGATCAAATGCTTGAAACGGCAGGAAATAAATTCTTTTGTTTCCTCGACAATTTTCGATATTTCAAATTCTATCGATCGTAGCGATCAAGAAAATACCACTTTCACTTGTCCTTTGGAACCTCGGCGTATCGTATGCCTTTTGGTGGCGTTTGTATGACGATATAATAGTTAAACAAAGCCACCAGAAAAGATCACTTTCCACTCCCGTTCATGGATCAAATGCTTGAAAGACTGGCAGGAAATTAATTCTTTTGTTTCCTCGGCGGTTTTAGGATATTTCAATTCTATCGATCGTAACGATCAAGAAAATACCACTTTCACTTGTCCTGGAACCTACGCGTATCGTCGCCTTTTGGTCTTTGCAATGCAGCTGCGACTTTTCAAAGGTGTATGATCGCCATATTCCAAGACATGCTAGAAACCTCCATGGAAGTTTTCATGGATGACTTTTAGTCTTAGAGACTCATTTGAAGCTTGTCTTTCTAATCTCGATAAAATGCTCGAAGATCTTGAAGCGCACATCTTGTTCTTAAGCGGGAAAAATGTCACTTTATGGTAAGAAGGAATTGTGCTTGGCCACAAAATCTCCGGTCATGAATGGAAGTAGACAAAGCAAAGGTCGATGTTATCTTGAAACTTCCACCACCAACTAACTTCAAAGCCGTTAGAAGTTTTTGGACATCTTTGGTTTTACGCGATTTTTCAAAAATATCTCGTCCGATGACAAAACTTCTTGAGAAAGAATCTATCTTTGACTTCAGCACTGATTGCATAAAAGCTTTCGAAACATTGAAATCTCAACTTACTAGTGCTCCGATCATGGTTTCATCTAATTGGTCACTACCCTTGAACTTGTAATGCGACATAGCGATTTTGTTGGGGCCGTCTTAGGCCAAAGTGAAGGAAAACACTTTCGCCTATATATTTCTAAAGACAACGAATAGTTCTCGCAAAATTATACCGTCACTAAAAAGAATTACCGGCGTGTTTTTGCATTCGACAAATTCGATCCTACCTCGTGCTCTAAACAATCGTTTTTACCATTCAGCACTCAAGTATCTGTTCACCAAGAAGATGCTAAACCGTGTCTTATTCGATGGATTTTGCTACTCCAAGAATTTGACATCGAAATCAAAGATAAGAAAGGAGAGAAAATCTTCTGCTGATCACTTATCTCGTCTAGAAAATCGATCTTGAGGAAAAAGAAGAGGAAATCGATGACTATTTCCCCGATGAAACTCTCATGACCATCGATGGAACTACGATCCTTGGTTTCTTCGACTTCGAACTACCTCAGGAGAATTCTCGAGAAAAGGACTAACTCATGCTCAAAAGCAAATTATTTTGAACTTAAATACTATTTTTGGGAAGAGCCATATCTTTTCAAAATGTGTCTGACGGAATGATCGAAGATGTGTTTAGGGTTCGAAACAAAAATTATTGGCGAATGTCATCACCCTAGCAGGGGACATTATGGTCCTTCCACCACAGCTAAAAAAGTTTTTGATGTTGGATTCTATTGACCAACAATATTCAAAGAAGCACATACACTTGTTCAAAATTGTGGCGCTTGCCAAGGACCACCAATCTCTCTCGAAGAGATGAAATGCCATTAACAAGCATTCAAGTGTGTGAAATATTCGATATTTGGGGAATAGATTTCATGGGACCTTTCCTAAATCCCACAAATTCGAATACATTCTCGTTGCTATAGATTATGTGTCGAAATGGGCGGTGACTTTACCAACAAGCGATGTTCGTGTCATCGTTAATTTCCTAAAAAGCTTTTAAGCTCGTTATGGAATTCCCAAGGCATTGATAAGCGTCGAGGAACCCATTTACAAACAACAAATGGAGAAAACCATGAAAAGATATGGAGTTCATCACAGTTCGCGACTATCATCCAAAAACCAGTGGACAAGTCAAAAATACCAGAGCTCTCAAAAGAATACTGAGAAAACAGTGAAGGACAATCCCGATTGTGGGCAAAGAAACTTGACGATGCTCTGTGGGCATTCGTCTGACTTATAAAACTCCAATTGGCACAACTCCTTACAGAATCTTATATGGAAAGACTTGTCATTTGCCATTCGAAGTTGAACATCGTGCTTATTGGGCTCTCGACTGTAACACCGATCTCAAAATAGCTAGAGAAAAAGATTCTGCAATTGCATCGAACTCGATGAATTAAGACTCCAAGCTTATGAAAATTCCAAACTGTATAAAGCTAGAACAAAATCTTATAACGATAAAAAGCTACGAGTTCGAAAAGAATTCAAAGCCGGAGATAAAGTTCTGCTTTTCAACATGAAATTCAAATTCAAAGCTCTTAAATTACAACCAAAATGGTTTGGACCATATATCGTTAAACATGGATATCCATCAGGGTATGTCGAACTCTATGACAAACAGGGTGGAAGTTTCATTGTTAATGGGCACAGAATCAAGTTATATTACGACAAGGAGCAAGCGAATGAAGTTTGGTTACCTTGATTTCCACGAAAATGAATGAAACTATCACCTTTGTAGCACCATTTCGGGAAGAATCACAAATTGTTCCTGGAAACCATCTATTGAATTTGCGGGGCGATATTGAAGCTACTTGTGAAGAATTCATGTACATACCGAACTTTTCAAAATGTTCAAGGTCGCTCTTGTGGCCAAGTGAATCGGAAGATTCGAGTGGTGATGACTCATTAATAAAACAAGCCTTCTCGGAGGCAACCCGTGTGTTTGATTTGATTTTCTGTGGTCACTCCCCAAAGTTTTAACCTTTGGTTGAACTTAAGTGTGGGGGTGCTACCTTTTAATAAAACCTTTTGTTTGTTTATAATATTTTGTGCAGGTAATGATTTCTCCAGTGAATACCAGAAATGAAGGAAGAATTTTAGTCGACAACTCATTGACATATCTGGTTTCATCTTTATTTTCCCTATTTCTATGCTTTGAAGTTCATTTTTCATTGAGGACAATGTCTAACTTAAGTGTGGGGGTGAATAGGAAAAATTATAGTTTTCATGCTTAAATTTTAAATTTTGTTTGCCCTTGTGATCTAGTTGTTTTCACGCTTTTAGGATTATTTATTAGAATAACTGGATCAATCCACGGTAAAGCGGGTAATATTTGAAACCGAGATATGTTCCGATTACTATTGCAATCCATTCTAGGATCGATAAACATTTGCTAGCACATATTATACCCTTTTCCACTAAATTGTGAGGATTGAGCCTATTTACATAAAAGCATACATCTTTTATGCTTGAATCTTTTGCTATGAGTGTGGCGGTGATTTTATTTATTCTAGAACTTGTACTTGTAAATCATTACAGGACCCAGATGAGATCGCATTCGTGCGATATAAGTGAATTAGTGTGATAAAGAGGCACCTTAGGATTTAACCCAAATGGCCTTCCATTTTACATCTAATGATATATTAGCTATCCGCATTGGTTAGTTAACCACCCACATGGACCCATTTGTAGTGCTCATTTTTAGCACTAGATACCCCTAGTTATACCTTCTGAGCCATCCTTTTCATTTTTGCTTCACCTAGAAAATACAAAAAGATTTTACACTTTAAACCTTAGCCTACCCCGTATCAATGTCTAAACGGTTGGTTGCTAGTTGCCTGGAAAGTGAAGATTGTTCAAATGATTATGAGTACCATATCTCGCGAGATTGATTGAGCCATGCATTGAGTTTATGTTCAAAAAAAAAAAAAAAAAAAAGTGTGTTGAAAGTATGAAAATAATAGCCAATGTGCTATGATCAAAGAACAATTGTAATGGCAAAGCAAAAAGATGTGGAAAGCGTAAAAGAAGAAATTGAAGCTATAATCATTTATTTGGTTCGTGGAATGTTTGGTAGCTAGCAACACGGGTATTAGACTTGATTTCATTTTTATTTTAACACCAATTTCATATACATTCCCATGCCTTATCCATACCCTTAACCCTTAGCCATATCATTATAACCGAATAAAAGACCTCTTTAGATGTTTTTACTTGGTGCTCACGGCACGTCGGTGGAGTTTTGTTTCTTGTACAAGCTTATGGTAATAATCGATCATGAAGGGAGCAATGAGTGTGATATATCTTGTTACTCCACTAAAAATGAGTGATTGAGTGAATTATATTTCGTTCCTTTTCATGAGGTGTTCTGAAATGTTAATCATGCAAGAAAATCATTGGATATTGTCAAACATCTTGATATTTCACCTTTATAAAGCATAATTGATGAATCTTCTCTCGTATTTATACTTGGTTGATTTGCATCATATTTTTCATAATCACGATCTTGTACCGTGGATGTTTTCCTAGATTTGCGAGGGCAAGCAAAGTTTAAGTGTGGGGAATTGATACGCTTCAGTTGTGCATGTTTTTAGTAGCGTTATGTGTGCTTTTATATATGTTATTTGGTTATATTTACGTAATTATAGTGCTTAAACGCATCGAAAGATGTTTGCCTAGTGTTTATAACCAAGTGCAGGGGAAGCGGAAGGAAAGTGAAGAAATATTCAAGAATTAAAGATTCGTTTGATGAAGCTAAATCAGTATCTCAAGGACCTTTGAAGACCATAGTGATTGAAGAACCAAGTTCTACAAGATAAAGAAGTCGAATCAAGTTTCGTATTTCAGGAAATCAACGGATCGATTACGATGTACCGGATCGGTTGGAAATGACCGAAAACACCCATATGACCATCTCGAACGTTCGATTATACACCAGCTTGGCGGTTGGCGTTTTGTAGAAGACCAACCGATCGGTTGGTCATATGACCGATCGGTTGGAGAAGCTGCAGTACCAAATCTTTATCACTAAGCTTCCCCTTTGCATCCAAACGATTCTAGGTCCTTCTCTTGGTATATTCTAGTCCCTTCCTTACTCCTTGGAGGCCAAGTTCAGCAATTAATACCCTAGGCTTTGGAACTAGTATAAATAGAGGTCATTTGTGAGCATATGACACACACCTCAAATACAAATCTCTCTACTCATCAAACATTGCTTTAAGCTCTCAAATTCGTCCTTAGAAGTCCAAGGAAGTTTGGAGCTCCAGAAGTTCCACATTTGGAGGCCAAATTACCAAGAAGTCTACCCTAATACTTTGGGAATCATTACTTCACCATTTGTAATCTTATTCCAAGCATTGTAAGACTTTTAATCATGTTTTCTAATGTTCAAAGTTCTGAGTTTATATTCATGTTTGCTATGAGTGGCTAGTTTCTTTATACACTTGCTTAAATGATGTTGATTATCATATGATTAGTTAGTGATTGTGTTAACATGTTTTAATTCAATTTCAAGTTGATTCTAAGATCCAATTGTGCTAAAGTTTAGCATGACATTTGTTAATCAAATTTGGCTAATTGATAGTAATCGTTGAGGTCGAAAGAACTTATTGTTATTCAACTAGTCATAATCATTTTGTCTATGGATGATTGTTTTACCCATTATTCTTGATTATACAAAGGAACTAAGGTGTGGTTGTAATAGAAACGCTTTTTGATTATCAAATTGGATTGGTTGGAAACATCTAAAAGGTCGTAAGATTAGTTGTTGAGAATCAATTGTAGCCTTTTGTCTATGATCGGTTACCTTTTGTATTGACCATTTCTTAAGCAATTTGATGAACAAGTGGATGTTTTTGTGTTTAAGTTTATGTATGTAGACTTATGAAACTTGAATTGATCTTGAATTGATTGGTTAACCTTAATGCTTATTTTTATGAACTAAAATCTTGACGAATGTTTAACTTGTAAGAACAATAGATTAGTTCACCAACTAATTATCATAACCAACATGTTAAGAGGTTAACACAATCACATTAATCTATGATATGAAACTAGTTTAAGCAAGTGTAGTTTTTAATCATCTGAATTTCATTATATCTATTTGCTTTGTTATATGTTTTGGATGAGCTCTGTTGATTCAAACTTGTGCTAGATTCACTCAAATCCCTCGCGAGCGATCGACTTACCTTCATAAACTTGCTATAACGGACGAGTATACTTGCTCGTATGTGTTATTGGTAATATTGGTAATTCACCTTTTATAAATTTAAAACTTGTACACACCCAGCACATCAGCTTTGAGCTTACCAAAGTCATCACGATCATTATTCGGATAGCAAAGGGATCCAAATACATGAAAGTGTTTGATATTCGGTTTTTGGTTGTGGATAAGCTCAAATGGTGTTTTGTTGTGGCGTTTTGTTATCATTGAACGGTTTCGAGTGTAGCATGGGTTGAGAACTGACTTACATTGCAAGTATCTGGAAGTTTAGCATTGATTAACATGCGTTGACTTCCACTAACGTACGGTTTAGTCTTTCAACAACTCCGTTTTGTTCAGAATGCGTGCATTGGATGTTTGATGTTCAATTCCGACTTTCTCATAAAATTCTTAAAGAGTTTGGTTCACAAATTAGTTCCTTTGCATTCTAATTTGGTGAGCGGTGTTCCGGCTGAACTTGAATTTTAGGTGAGAAGGTGATGATCATGTGTGGAGCTTGATCTTTGCTTGAAGAAGTAGACCCAAGTCCATCGGGAGAAGTCATCGACAATTACCAAGATGTAGCGTTTGCCATTAATCGTTTGCCGCGCGCCGGGCACATAAATCCATGTGAAGAAGATGAAGCACATGCTAAGAGCTGTGTTCCACCTTTGAAGGAAAATGAGCACGAGTTCTTTTTCCTTGTTCACAAGCTGAGCATAGGTGATCTTTAGAATCCTAGGAATCTTGGAGACCTTCAACAATTTTGTGTCGAGCAAGGTTGGCGATGGTTTGAAAGTTTAAATGTGAGAGACACGGTTGCCATAGCCAAGATATTGTAGATGTAGCCTTTGAGAGTAGACAGATGGGAGATGAAGCAACCATGTCTTGCATTGATATTGTGTCTGAGACTAAATTTGCGAGAGCGGACATAAGATCGTTTCCTTGTAGATCACGAATGAAACAAGTTTTCTCCCGGCAACTTCAAATCTCCATCACGAATTGACCGTGAAAAGAGATTGTGACGGGCCTTCCACATAATAAAAACCTACTAATTTCGATATTGCCATTGATATAATCTCCGTAGCCCATGATAGTCTTGAAGTGATCATTCTGAATCGGCGATTGCCAATGAACTTTGCAACAAATTTGATAACGATTTGAGATTGCACGTCATGTGTGAGCTTATCCGCTATCAACAATCCAAAGGATGATGTATCACGCATTCTGACCAGGGCGATACGGATGGAATAGAAGTAGATGTGGAACCAGAAGAGTTAGAGGGTTCCAAAGCAGTTATGTTAGAAATACACACATCAATGATTTTAGGTATCCATTTAAATCCTAGTGTATTGTTTATCCATTTCTGCCATCTCCAACTATTCTTAGCTTTAGTCTTAGTGAATGCACTAGGTGGTACTACATTCCTTGGAGGTGAGACTGGAGCTACTGAGGGACATCAATACGTTCTTAGAATCTAGCGGAGCGGTTTACCAACCGCAGGACTTAGAAGCATTTGTGGGCCTAAGGTATTAGTGTCTTAGGATTGATACGAGAACAAGATAGCTCTAGCAACACATTTGTCATGGCAATTAGAAAGCATACTTTTACGACAAATAACACAAGAAAACGGTGAATATCAAAAGTACTTAAAGGTTTAGCATTTGTTACAACACTTTTTCCATTACATTGGACACAATATCTAAAGTGGGTGCAACTGGAGTCTTATTCAAAGTCCTAGGGTGTTCTTCTACTTGAGCATTCTTTATTGTTCTTTTCTTAGGTCGCAACTTCCTATTCTTCCTTGTAGCCTTTAGGTTTGTGAAGTCTTGACGTTTGGAAAAGAGGCAACTATTCTGTTCAGTGGGAAGCACATTAGTATCTTGTGATTTATCGGTAGGCATTACGGGTTGGCGTTTGCTAAGTGTTACAGGTGTAATTTTCTTAATGATGCTAGGCTGAACTTGTTCATACTTTCCTAACATTTCCTTAACTTAATGATAGTGTGCACCAAATCTTGATTTTCGAGCGAAGATTTCGAGAAAAGTTCATGACTTCTTTAGTGTGTGCAAGATAATGATCAAGTTCGTTTGATGCTTCATCCGAGGTCTTTTTGAGTAAATAAAAAATGACACCATATTCCTTTTTAACTTTTACAAGTTCTTGTTCATATTTTGAGGTTTGACACTTAAAAGACACGTTTTGATCATCCAGTTGCTCAAATTTTGGATTAAACGTTTTGGAATGCAATTTGGTGATTTTGTTTTGCAAAGCAAGTTCGATTGTGACAATATTTAGACACCATTGAAGATGATGTTTTGCATTTGAAAGCTCGTTTAACAATCGTTCATTTTCAACTTTTAAAGACTTCGTCGATGCACATATCGGTATTCTCAACAATTTCAACGAGAATCAACGATATCGGCGAGAGATATAATTAGATGCATTAGCAATAGAATAAACAACACAACATTATGGATATCAACACGGATAACATCTTTCAGAGTCGATCAACATCTTTTCTCAACAGTTTTTTTTGCGTTTAGTATTTGAAATCGATGTTTCGTTTTTCTCAAAAGCTTTCATGAGACCAAGTTCATTGTGAAAATCCCTTTCCCAATATAGTGCACAAGTTTTCAAATTTTGACATGGGGTAAATTCTTTTCGAAGAATATCTCTTTGTGCTCAGCGCCATTGGTGATTTAAAATGTTCAACTTTTATTTGAGAATGAAATTCAATCTCACTTTCTAAAATTTTGAGGTCAGATAAGAAAGTGTCAAAGTATTTTATAACATGACAACTTTCGGCTTTGTTTTAACTTCTAAGTGAAGGTAAAGGACCATTATTTTGCACCATTGTGTGGGGGCCGACTTGGCGGTGTAATAACCAAGGTTTGTTAGAAGTATCTTTTTGTGTGACAAAGTTCGGCTTTTGAATAGTTAAATGGTTTGTTATAGCGACATTTTCCATTTTGACCGACTCGTCATTAGCATCTAATTCTTCCATGCGATTATATTCAACAACAGTCATAATTGAATCATCAATTCTATGTTCTGCTTTGTAAACTTGATTTGGTTTGAATGCTCTGTTTGAAAACTTAGGTTGGTAATCACCAAGAATCGGTCCATATCCATTTGGATTAGGTTTAAAAGTAAACTTTTGAATAGTTGTGATTGACTCACCATGTTTGTAAACAACATTTGAAACTCTTTGATTTTGGTTTGTAAGTCGACAATTTCTTCAAGATAGTTATCTACTTGTTTGGTGGAATGCTTTTTGGATCGAGAGAACTATTTTGACAAGTTAGCAACTCAGCCTTGGATTTTTAGTTTCAAAGTAAGGCGTTAAGTTGTTGTTTATGTTCATGTTTCAGTTGTTCTATTTGAGACAATAAAGCATTCTTGGATGCGGCTAGATCACTTATCAATGGTTCAATGATTTTCGTTTTGATGAGATTTAGCAAAAGCGACTTCAAAACCATGTTCACGTTTTTCTTGAGTTTTAAAAAAATTGATTTGTCGAATTAAGCATTCATTATCTAATTAACGATTGCATTTTTCTCTTTTAATTTCGGTGCAAATTTCCAAGCGAGATTCTTGGTCTTTAATGGTCAAAGTTCACTTCTCTATTAGACAAAAGCTCATCTTGTTCAACGTGAGTCTCAACATGATCATTATTTAGATCCTCAAATATAACCCGAGTCAATTTGATTATCAATATTAACCATAAGATTATCTTGATCGTCAAATGTAACTACGGGATCTATTTGATAATCATCGGAATGAGATGTAGATGACTCATTTGAACACTCGATCCTTGTCGGATGGAGAAATTGGCGGAGATATCGGTCGAGAATGAGTGTATTTTGTTCGGTACACGAGACAAGTCGTCGGTGTCATACACAGGCACGTGTCACTCATGTTTAGAGCTTGCATTTGTGCCATCATCATCGGTGCATTAGCACGCAAGTCCTCCATCATCAAGTCTGCATCTACCATAAAGCTCGTTCCTTGTTGGTAGAGTTCAGCGACTTCATCCTTGAGAGAAAGAGCAGCCTCTTTGTGAAAGCACACCCTCTTGTCCTCGTCTTAGGGCATGCATTAGCAGATGACCCTTCTCATTCTGAGTTATAACAACGAAGACCATTAACCCCATTCTGAGCATTCCTCTGCACAACCACTTGAGCCCTTTTTTGTTGAGGAGCACCTATGTTATTCCTTCCCATAGCATTAAACCCTTGACCACCTCCCATCGTGACCATAACCGATTACGAACTTCAACTCGTCCATTGTTCACAACGGCGATTCCTTGTGTTTGATGAGGAAGAATGCGATTGTTGGATTTGTTTGTATACGGCGAAGGCTTTAGCAATCATGACAAATCCTTGTTGCAATTCATCAAAAGCATCGAAGTCCTCATTAGCTTCACTTTGAAAGTGCTTGAGCATTGTTGTTGTTGTATGGAACCATTTGAGTTTGTTGAGGTTGTTCTTTGTGACGGATCATATGGTGTGATGGTAGATGTTGGTTGAGGAGCGAGGTTGAGGACATTTTGAGGAGGAAACTAGTTTGAGCCCAAAGCAAGTTGTTGATTGTCGGAATTATTGTGAAGCCGGGAGTGCACGGATAGCCCTTTCTTTGTCAACTTCTTTTTGGTGAGGCTTCAGATAGTTGTACAACAATCCGTATGTAGCATGATGAAGATTCTTAGCTTGACCGAGAAAAATGACATACTTCTCCCATTCCGGACCAAGACTACTTAGGAACTTTGTGTTGACAGCAATTAGGCATGATGATGTTGTATTTGTCCAAATCATTAATGATGTCACAGGCGCGATGATGATATGACTCTAATGTCTCTCCTGATTCAATCATGAAGTGTTCATAAGCCAAGTAGATTATGGATTCCATGTCTTCCTGATTGAGTGTTGTGCCTTCCATTAGAAGATGAATATGTTCCCATTGCTTTAGAGCGTCTTTTGAGCATCAAAACTTCAAAGGATCGGATTGGGTAGTCCCAAAAGGATGTATTGCATTGCTAGTTCATCGGCTTCAAAATGTAGAAGTTCATCACATGGAGTGAGATAGTTGCAATGTTGGTGACAACATCTCTTGGTGGATTGGCATATGGATCTGCGGTGTGACAACAGTAGGCATCTGAAATGGACCTTCCATAATGACCTTCTTTAAGAACTTTCCATGTGGCTTCTTTAGATCACAAAACCTAAAGAACCTTATCACCCATTGATCATAATTTCGGGGAGTGAGCATTGGAGGTATATCAAGTGAGCGGCTTCATGAATTGATTGTAGGCTACTTAATGCTTCACACATCTTGCCAAACCATGTCGGTTCCTTCATAGTACTCCTGGATGGATGTTGATTGTAGAAGTTTGTGTAAGGTTGTACTTGAAAACTAGGTGGTGGTTTAACCATTTGTGGTTGTGGAATGGCTCCAAGTTGTGGAGTATGTTGTTGATTAAATTGTTGTTGATAAATTTGTTGTTGATGATTAAATTGTTGATGTTGTGGACTGAGTTGTTATTGTTGTTATTGTTGATTATAAGTGTAAGGAAAATAGTTAGAGTATGGTGGTTGTGACATGTTGAAAACTTGTGTTGTTAAATGGATCTTTGTAGTCGAATGGCGTTGATGAAGTGTCCTTAGGCGTAGAACCAAGTGTAGGCAAAGAAACACTTAAAAGTAAAAACACCAAACTACGCGTAAAAATGATATTTCTGCGTAGGATTTCTTAGCGTAGAAATGAGAAAACAATAAAGTTATGCGTAAACAGAAAGTTAAGCGTAGAAAACTTAGGCGTATGATTAACTTATGCGTAAGACGGAGCTTAGGCATAAGAATAATCTTATCGTAATAGTTCTACGCGCAAGTTTGTTTGAGCTTATCTCGTAATATTAGGGTTTTGCCTAAAATCTTTACACTATCACACGTTAAAAAGATATCCAATCGAAGTGTTTTCACTTATCCAAGCAAGAAAAACTTGAGTAATCCACGGCGAAGATCAAACCAAGGATGAGTTACAGCGTGAATTAGGGTTTCCTTACACGTAGAAAGTAGCCAAAACTTATTTATGCCAAATGATGTTTCTAAAGCAGATGTTTGTGATGAAATAGCTTCAATATCACCAAGATAACACAAAAGTATGAAACTTGATGATCCAAAACCTCTAAACACCTTATGCGTAGAAAGTATCCACGTATAAAACCAAGCTTAAAAACAATGATCCACACGTAAGTTTGAAACTTTTGCCAAAACAGATATTTTAACACCTAGAAACGTTGAAAGTACAAGAATCTTGGATTGAAAAGTGTAAAAATTGAGTTTTAAAGCGTGACAAAGTATGAAACGTTATTACGCGTAGACCAAAAAACTTCAAAAACAAAATGTTCACCCAACTATTTGGCGAATGATACCCTTTGTAGGTTCCCATATTAGTAACACAAGCATCAATATAAGAAATAGAAGAGAAGAGATCGGTTGAACAAATAGCCAAACACACATATGAATGTAAAGACAAGCTATGCGTAGAGTGAATGAGATAAACGAACAACCAACCTTCAATGAAGGTTTACAAGAGGTATTTATAGGAGGGAACTAGGGCAACACTCCAAGTTCCCATCTTTTTACTTATTGGGCTTGGCCTAGGCTTATGGGCTTTCTACATAAGCCTAGCCTTGATTACTAACATAAAAGCCATATTAAGCTAACTATTACATATGAATCACTAACACTTGAAATATGGTTTAGGAGTGATTCCAACACTTTGTTAACAAACTCAGTTGCATTGTCTGTTCGGATGATTCTAACAGTCTTGTTAAGTCGAACCTGAAGCTGCTTGATAAGTTTGATGATGACATCTGGAGTTTCATCCTTTGTCCTCAAAAACTTAACCCAAGTAAATCGAGAGTAGTCATCAACAATGACTAAAATATATTTCTTCTCATTTATCGTTTGCACTCTCATAGGTCCGCACAAATCCATATGAAGAGTATGAAGAACTTCTATAAGCGGTTTGTGGGTTTGGGTTTGTGGGCATATTTCCTACTTTTTTTCAATTGGCATGCTGAACAAAGATGATCTTTTTCATACTTTAATCTAGGTAAGCCACTTACAAGGTCCTTTCTAGAAAGATCATTAATGGTGCCGAAGTTTAAGTGATTGAGACGACGATGCCATAACCATGACTTTGTTTTTGAAGCCTTTGACAATAAGCAGATTGGAGAAGACTTCATCATGTCTTCGATAGAGATGGTGTATAGGTTTGAACCACGTGTTCCTCTAATAGTTCCACACCATTAGGTTCTCTAACGAAACAAGTATGTTTTCTAAAAGCCACCTCTAGATCGGAATCACATAATTGACCAACAGAAAACAAGTTATGACCAAGACCTTCAACATAATATACCACTGGAGATTACTTGTCACCAACAACATAATCTCCATTACCCATAATTGCACCAAAATGGTCGTTCCCGAATCTAACAGTCCCGATGAATTTACTCATGAAGTTCATGAGCATGCGGCGATCACCGGTCATATGCTTGGACACGAGTCCAAGTACCACAGAACGATTTTAATGACCTATAGTTGAACACAGACAAAAATGGATAACTGGATAATTGGGATCCCCATGCAAGAATGGGTTCCATTTGGTTAGTAATAGTGATTGGAACACCCACATCATACGCAAAATCAATGGAATCATTAGGGATAGATGATGCCTAGTATCGCATTAGACCTATTCAAAGTATGTTAAACTTCTTGAGAATAGTTCTACCGGTAGGCATCCATTTCCTAATGGGCATTGACTTAGATAATTTAGGGCACTTCTCATTAAGATTAAATTTGTGGCCAATAGGTAGCCACTGATAACCTACATTGCTAAATTTTCTTCCTGTGGGTTTCCAATATTTTCTAACCTTCTTCCGCCATTGCTTTCTAGCCTTCTTGACATGATTGTTGGCATTAACAATTTTAACTGGGTATTTAACAGAATTAATCAAATCATTCACGCCACATACATGATTAATAATAGAAACCAAGCAATCATCATTACATGTTTTTAAAAGTAGCGAATCACATTAATTCACAATGCTTAGAGCTAACACTAGAATCAACATGATTCGTTTTATTCAACATAGTTTCATTCTTCCTAAGGCGATCTTCTACTTTCTTCCACTGAACATTCTAGCTTGCAAGTCCTATCATTCTTTGTGTTGCCTTGAGGCTTTGACCCTTTCGCTTTGGTGTCACTTTTACTCTGTGGGGAATGGGAACATTAGTTGGTATTGCTACTTTTTGCTTTTAGGGTTTAGAAGTCTTTGGGATCGAGCTACTTGAAGGCACATAAATTCACTTTCTTAATACTTGGCATCGGATGGGTTGCATACTTAGCACTAGGCATAGAACAAGGCATCACAGCTTTATCTTTCTCACATAAGGATTTAGGACATGTTGCTCTTAAGCATTTTAACAGCTCTTGAGATCGTTTGGCATGAATGCAAGCAAACCTAATTTCACTATCAAGTGGCTTGTTTATGTAATCCTCTTCTACAATCTCACGGAGACATTCTAGACTATCCTTAAGGTGAAAGAAATAATTATGAAACACAAGTTCATTATTTCTAAGATGAGGAGGATATTTACTTGATCCGAGAATATTTAGAGTGCAGATGACTTAGATGCAACATTTTCATTAAAGACAAGTGGCATTTTCCTTTTACACGACTCCTCGATTCTCAATTTCCTTTTTAACGAAGTTATTTTTCATTGTTTTTGTCACAAGTGACTTTCAGCGAATCGTATAACTCTTTAAAGTGTCGTTTGACCTTTTCATTTTCTTCTAAAAAACTCTCATTTTCTTGTTGTAATACGTTAATGATGTTTTGAAGATGAAAGTTTTGAGAAGACTGAGAATCTAAAGGTGGAGGCATTTGGGAACCATTCACATTGTTCTTTTCACCCTTTAATTGTGAAATTTGGGCTTTCAACTTTCTGATCGTGTTACAGTGAGCTTGAATCTGTTCGTCACATTTGTTTATTTCTAAAACTGCATCAAACTCTAGAACATTTGAGGATGTCTTGATGTTTGAGGTTTTGACATTTTCTTTGAGATGTTGATATTTTAGTTGCAAATCAAAATGTTCAACTTCTAGCTTAGAAAAATGTTTTACCAAATTATCATGATCATCCTGGTCAATTTTCTCATTTAGTTTTGAGTTTTTGTTTTCAAGCTCAATGACGCGATCATGGGAAACTTTCAAAGCAACAGATAATTCATGAAATTGAGAAGCAGTAATAGAATGCTTAGTAATAGTATAAAACACATCTTGAGCCACACAACTCAATACTAAATTCTCATTTAGGATATGCAGATTCTTCCTTTCAATTTCATTATATTTGAGTTACCGTTCATAATCATTGACCTCAACTATCATTGCATCAAATTCCTTTTCCATTTCTTTAATATCGAGAGTCAATCCCTTTTTGAAGACTCTCAAATTGACCTTTTAACTGTTTAAAGAAAGGTATGACCTCAGTTAAATAGCATTCTTTAGTTTGCTCAAACCCCTTTCCCCTTCAGTTATCCCTGTAGGTGTGATTCTCTTCTTACATGTCTTCTCAAAATCAACGAATAGTTGATAAACAACATACATGCTGATTAAGGACTTGCTATTAGTGGAAATAGTTCTAGAAATTAAATGCATTGGTGTATTCAGAGGATACACAGATGTGGCATTTTCCTAAGGGGAAGGTTTGTTTCAACAAGTACATTTGCTTTTTGCTTATCCATGTCTTTCTTCCAAAAAAATTGTTCTGGGGTTAATTGAGTTTGAGGCTTAAACATGGTCAGGGAGATCCAATTTTCTGTTGAGTAATAATGGGGTTTGATCGTTATGTTTTTCTTTTGACACTCAGGATCTTTTAGCTTCTTATCCATTTTCTCCCTAGAGGCATCTTCTAATTTTTTATACTCTTCAGTGAATCTTATACATGATGGAGTTTTCCTAGGCTTAAGAATCTCATTACCATCATAGATTACCATTTGTGCAGATCTAGCAACCTTTCCATTTCGAGGATGGGTACTTCTACAAGGGGAATGCTATTTTTATCGCTTAAGACTCTATGCTTAGTGATCATGTGAGCAGTCTGAATGGTATTCCCTTGTACGTACAACTTATTTTCAAGCTTGTTTTTCAAAGTTTTTAGATTGGAAAAATTCATTCAAAAGTTTTGATTCCTTAGCATTAAATTCTTGTTTAAGCACTTTAACATTATCTTGAAGTTCTTACTTTTGCTTACTTGAGTTTTTAGAAGCTTTTCTTGTAAGGAGTTTAACTCTTGTTTTAAAACTTCTTCTCTAAAATTACTTTTCTAATAATTTATGCGCATTTGGTTATCCATTTCCTTTTGCTCACGGGTAGTTAACTCAAACTTTGTTCATAAATAGCAACTTGTTCTTTATAGGCATTCAGTTCGGAGATACTTGAGAATCATCGGGGGCCTTGACGAGTAGTGTATTCATCAAAAACATAGTCATCATTGGCTGCTTGAAGGTACATCACTTGGTACAGTCTCACTTTTACCTTGAATCACATATTGATCATATGGGACAATATTACTATTATCCACATCATCAATATCTGATTCATAAGTTTCATGAGATTGTACTTTGTTATGTATCTTTTACTCATCAACTTCATCGTATAGTTTTAATTCCTCTGAAATGAGTGTATCTTTGGATGGACCAGCCTTTGTGGTGATGAGACCTTTGGAGAGACCATTGGTGAAATGCTAGCCATGAAGATTGTCGGGCGTAGGTTCATCATCGACATGAGTCAAATGCATCG
Organism: Chrysanthemum makinoi; assembly: GCA_910596185.1. Classification (NCBI taxonomy): domain Eukaryota; kingdom Viridiplantae; phylum Streptophyta; class Magnoliopsida; order Asterales; family Asteraceae; genus Chrysanthemum; species Chrysanthemum makinoi. Next base: position 198,223,398 of record OU343216.1, on the reverse strand, counting down.
AGTCGGCTGACTTGAAAGGCATTTTGATGATTGTGACATATTTCCTGAATTGGCTGCTCATCCACATCAGCATCATAGGTTTTGGCATTTCCCTCAGCAAGAAACAACAAATGTTCTTCATCCAAAACCGCTCCACTGTCCTGAGCTTGCACCAGCAGCATATTATCCCTGAAATACTCTGCATTTTGAGGGCGTTTTGGAGACGTGCAGTTCCTTGCAATATGTCCTTCTCCCCCACAGTTGTAGCACTTGATTGCCTTTCCTTGATTAGCATTCCTTCCACGGTTCTGATTAGCCACAAACCCTCCACCTACTCCACCCTTTCCTTGTTCATACTGTCTTCCTTGCACTGGTTGCACCATAATCTTACCATCTCTGAAAATAGCATGATTGTGTAGATTGGATGCAGTTCTGATATCACTGTTAGTGTATGGAGTGAGGTTCAGATTTTTCTTAACCATGAGAGCCAGTTGATTGATGAAATATTCCATGGTTGCGTCAGCATCAGGTTGCTTAAAACTTGGATCAGGAATGAGTTTGTGGTTACCATTTCCAGTAGGTATGACTTGTGAAGCTTTGGTAGTAATCCCTACATTGGTGTAGAAGGTTGTTGAATCATTTAACGAAATTGCATTACCAGAATTTGAATTGAATTTTTCCAAGATCATTCGTTCAAACGTAGCATGTCTCTCATTCTGAAGCAAGTAGGCATACAACTGCTCATAGTTAGTGTTCCTCATACCTTTTGTTAACTTGACTGAAGTGACAAATTTATGCCATTCGGGATTCATGTTGTTCACAAACTTTGAATTTAGCTGAATATTTGGCATAGTCATTTTGATATTCCTCATGTCATTCACAAGCTTGTGGAACCTCGGGTAATATTCATGACACTTTCTCCTGGTTTCATCTTAAAGTGCTCAAAGTCATCATCATTGAGATTCTCTGTCTTCTTTAGTTAATTCAGAACCAGATAGAAGCATCTTGACATTGTCCCAAAGCGCCTTGGCTTCAGGTGTTGTGATTGATTAACTTGTAGATGTCTTTTGGAAGACCACGAAGTATAATGTTTGAAGCCACTGATATCACATCGTATCTCTTTTTCTCCTTATCACTGAGCTCATCATACGTCTTTGGTTTATCCAAACCTAAGATCACTGTACCATCTGCAGCAGTTTCAAGTGTGTCTCTTGTAGTCTCAATCTGATAAGGTCCTTCATCAATTGATTTGAGAATGTTAACCCCATTCTCTTTCCCAAACAGTATAACCTAATTCGTTGAGCCCATGAGTCATAATCTGTTCTGTCAAGCATAGGTGGACGAGTATCGGATCTAGAAGCTTGAACGTCTTCAGCAACAGAAGAGATGATAGTGGGTACGTTGGTAGACATAATTACTGATTCTACGGGATTTTAAAACTCTTTGATTAAACTGGGAAATAGATTCTTTCACAGGATTTTACTAAATCAAGAGAAAACCGTAAAACGTAATAGAAACACTAAATCTCAAGAGACAAATCGCTCAAAGTGACAAGTCGCTTCAGCCAACAAATCGCTTAAAACAGACAAATCGCTTCAACTCACAAGTCGCTTATATTGGCAAGTAGCTTAATAGGACAAATCGCTTAAATACTCAAATCGCTTCAATAAGCAAGTCGCTAAAATTGACAAATAGCATAAATGACACAAGTCGCTTAAACTCACAACTCGCTTAAATAAGCAAGTTGCTGAAAAATGACAAATCGCTCACCCGAACAAATCGCACAAGTACAGCCACTACCCGGACAAAGGGACAAATCGCTCGTCTGAATACTTAACCGAGACTCAAATCGCTACCTTTAAACTAACAAAAACGCCTCTTTTAAATCCAAAAACAGTCCAACCACAATGATTCAAGCCTTCCAAATCAAAAACTAAACACTTATGATGATCCTAAACATAAAAGTACAATCAAAATCCAAACTTTAACACAAGAAATGGTCCAAATGATGCAAATACCACCTAACTTTTTCAAACCCAAAAACCATAAAAAAACCACTAGAAATCCAAGAATATGTAAGAGAGATGATCAAACCATGGCTCTTGATACCATTTGTAATATATTGGATTTCACTAACACATCATAACACATAACAAGGGGGCGTATGGTTTTAGGTTGTAGAGAGAGAAAGTTAAGAGGTTTTGGGAACTTAAAGAGAGAAAGTAAAAGTATTATTATGAGCTCCAACCCTCTATCTTGGGAGGTAGAGGTTATTTATAGTATCATACATAAACGCCACCTACGGGCTGTGGATCAGGCATACAGTGGGTAAAGACCCGTCTGTCCTCCACGGTGTTACTTAACTAAATACTACCTAACATTAAATAACTACGACTACGAGCTTTCTAACGATTACATATACTTGTGGTGACAGACACTTTAATAACTGGATTTACTAAATCCTAACAATTGAGGTTGTCTAGAAGTCAAGCCAAGGGCATTAGTCAAAGGTGCCTAAGGTGTACATTCGATATGGTGTGTTTCGATGTACAAGATATATTAGTATTGGATCCAAGGATATTGATATCCTTGATGATGTTGTAATAAGGAGTTAATCTCCTTTGGGGTTTAGGTGTTGTGTAGTGTTGGGTAGTAGTTCCTCCATTGTAATGGAGCTCGGTATCTAGCCTAGTACCGGATAAAGGGTAGGCGACGTTGTGATAGGTTTGGTTCTCCTTGGTGAAAGGACCCGGTATCTAGCCTTGTACCGGATAAAGAGTAGGCGCCATTGTGAAGGTTTCTCCACCATATGGAGTCGGTGTTGTGTAATGATTACGAACTCTCGAGTAGGTGACTCGGGGAGTGGAGTAGGGCAAGGAAGGTGTCCTTGTAGCCGAACCACTATAAATACTCGCGTTGTGGTTTTGTACTTCTTACTCTTTATCTTTTCATTACATATTTATATTTCTATATGTTTGTTTATCAAAATCCAACACACATCTAAATAGAATGATATAAGTCGATCTAAATAGCTTAAAGCAAAGTTTAAATTGGTAAAACTATTCAACCCCCCCCCCCCTTCTAGTTTTCCACAATTGGCATCAGAGCTTCGATACCAAGTTTCTTAAAGTATATTTTACTTTAAAACTTGATACGATCCGTGGTTAATTGAAAACTACAAAGAAGGTCTTTTATAAAAATAAACACCATGTTTTTAAAACCTTTTTCGATGTTGATTAGATGACAACATTTTTTTTTACTTATTATTTATTTAAATTGCACTAATCTTCTTTGTTATGTTGCTTAGTTAAATCTCGTACCTACCAAGCCATAGGAATTGCTTGGTAACAAGAATACCTTCCCTAAGAAGGTATTTTAAACACAAAGGAGCCGGAATTGTCTTTTGACACTTGTTGTTTCATTTGTAAAGACATTCCTAAGTGCATTAGAGGTATGACTTTCCACTTATCTCTAAATAACATTAGCTTGATAAATAAATATGCTTATATAGGTATTTATATAATTATCTTTTATGCACATTCATATATTACATGTAGCTTCATTAGGAAGCTTTTCTCGCATACGTGTTACTTTTTCATCTAAAGTCTAGGTTTATAAAATTTGTGTTTTATTTCATTTAATCCAAAAATCATATTTTTCTAATAATAAAACAAAACACAAATCCCAAAAATTTCTCCTTCCCCATAAAAACCCCTTCGACGTCTACTCCACCAAATCCTCACTTTTTCAAATCTTCCACTTTCAAAAAATTACCTCTCATTCAAAACTTTATCTTTCTCTTCATCTTATCTCATCTCAAACCAAAACCAATAAGGTTCGTCATCAACATGGTTTACATCGCCCTTGTACTCATCGCCTTAACACTCATCGCTCTCGTGTTTCCTATGATGAAGTTCTCATACGGAGACATATACTTTGTGTTGTTAATCTACATTGGTGTTATATACCCAATCCTTTGTATCGTACTTAGCATTGAAATGAAATATTACTAATGTTCTAGTTTATCTAGTTTATTTGTCATAATATGTTTTTCATTTCTTTTACTCTTTCGTTTTTTTTTTTTTTGTCTTAAGATACGTTAGAAACTGATAATGCATGCTAAAAATTAATGTTGGCTTACATACATATCGTGGTATATAACTATAAGATGCAAAACCTATGTTTTATCAAAACTCTTTTCTATCACTCTGATCCACAGTTCCACTGTAATAGATATACTAGTCCGATCCTTATGGGAGGAACCGTGAGAACGTCCTACGGATACAGTTTTCATGCAAAATAAAAACCGTTTTATTCCTAAAATAAATGTTCCACTAGAATGTCAAACATTGAGTAAGTTATCATTGTTAATAAACATCTTGTAAAAACGTTAGGTAATCATTGTTTTGCCCGTAATACGTCACATCCTATTAACCCTTCTTCTCTATAGTTTTCGTTATGTCGCATGAGTATGAGTTTGATTTTTCACTCATTAGCGTCTACACTCCTAACATTTCTCTTGAGCCCAACACACCTGGCAATCATGTCCGTGGGCTCAATAATCTCGAAACCCATCACTTCCATGAAGGACGTATTGTCGACACTCCTCTTCAATACGAAGAAGGTATCAACACCTCCTTCCGAACCATAGGACTAGAATGTCGTCTTGAAATTAACGAGAATATATGTCCGAGGTTTGTATTGGAATTCTTCCATTAAGTTGAACTCGTTCGTAACGAGGATCGCTCTCTATCTCTTTGGTTTTGGATCAAAAACCAAAAGTTTGTTCTAACCCTTGGGCAATTTGCTCACATCCTTCGAATTCCAAATCATGGACAATGTGCCTTCACTGAAGATTGGTCTCTTGATTCTCTCTTCAACTATCGTAAAGAAAATAGTCCATATTGTTCACACATACCTTCCCCGGAAGACTTGAATCGCATAATATGCAAACCCCATTACTCCGATCCAAACATTATCTATACATGGGATATCCGAGAAGAGTACAAAGCTCTTGCACTTATCCTACGTGAAAATGTTCAGAGTCTTAGAGTCTTAGGGGAAATCAAGAAATCCTTCCCGCTTGTTGTGCTCACATAATGTATTGTTTGCTAACACAACAACCATACAATCTCGCCTACTTCTTCGCAAGGCGAATTGTAAATCTTAAAGGCTCAAAGAACAAACTAATCCCTTATGGAATGTTCTTGACAGCCTTTATCACATCATGTACTTCAACCCTCAATTTCAAAGTCCGTTGTACGTACTTGTGAACAAGATGATGGAACCTCTAAACACATCTCTCATGAATACTTTCTTCATTCCTGAATCGGCAAACACTCGTCAACCATTTGATGATCCTTCTAGCGAAAACTCTCAAGGAACTTAGCCTTCTTTCAAATAGGACCAATCCTTAGTATCCATGCTTTATCAATGTAATGCAATTTCCTTCATGAAATAAAACATCTTACATTTGATTTCTCTACTACATTAGTGTTAGAACCTCTTAGAAAAATACTAGCATTGAAATATGATGCATTGTGCAAACCATTGCATATCTTTTGTAAAGGTTCTGCTTAGCAGAGAGACGGATCCCAAAGTTTGTGCTAGACGGATCCCTACTCTTAGGGAACCGTGGGATTCGGCAAACAGAAATGCAATTGCAATCATTGTATTTCAAAACATGTCTTTAGATCACTTCACACTAAGCTAGACATAGTACCTTAGGACAAATTAAGTCCTTATCAAGTTGAGTAAATGTTTCATACTCACGCTTAACTCACTTAGATCACACTCTAAAAGCCTATAGATCTATCGTCTCACCAAAAAACTCATTACTATTCCGCCCCTATACTCATACATGATCCCTCACATGTTAATACATCTAGCTTTAGAAATCTTTCAATTCTAGCAAGTTGATTATAGTCACCCTTACCTCAAAAAGGGTCAAAATGGATCAAACTCTAGACTTTCCATCTTAAGCTTTTAGGATATCTTCCAAAAGGTTATCTTAAGTTACTATCTGATCTCTAGGATCATTTAGTTCCATTTGACACCCTCAAGTCTTTAGTGTCATCCTTGTTCATTCATTGGTACTCATAAAAATTTCAATTTCTTCCAAAAAAGGCAATCATTAGCTACATCACTCATTGCCCTTAAGCATTTAAGTACCCTTTCATTTAAGACACTTAGATGGACTGAAACACTCAAGAAGGTATAGGAATTAGACCTTACAAACATCATTGTTATCTTTTCTAGATACTTATTTATTGATTCCTCGAGCGAAGAATTTCTTCTTCTAGATACTTATTTATTGATTCCTCGAGCGAAGAATTTCTTGTTTTGAAATAATCTTGATTATAACTTTGATGGAAGGGTTTTCCTTCTCCATACATTACCTTTTCGATTCGGGGGCTTATATTTTTCATAAAAAAATCTCTGGTTGGGCCCCATTCTTCACTTTTATTGCATCCAATCCGAATAGCATGTACGTTTTCCTGGAGCTTCTTCATGTCTCTTCCAAGGTTTTTCAATTTTCTTGAAATTGTGGCAAAGCTTATAGAACCTCTTTCCAGGCCTTGGTTGTTACCCCCATCGTGCCATTTTTGAGAGTGATCGGCACGTTTCTGAATGGCTTCAAGGGCTAGAGTAGGAGTCATGTTCGGGATCGGTCCTTGATAGTCCAGCATTTATCTTGTAGCTACGTTGATTCCTTTGTAGAAGATGTTGACCTTTTCTTTGGTTGTTCAGATCATGTGTAGGACATTTATAAAGTAGATTGTTGTATCTATCCCATGCTTGATACAACATTTCATCATCATCTTGTTTGAAATTATGGATTTCCAAGAGCTGGTTAGAGATCTTCGAAGGAGGACAATAGCTCTGAATGAAATGCTTCTTTAGTAGATCCCAAGTATTAACTACCCCGGCTGGCAATCTTTCAATCCATCTTCTGGCAGCCCCAATAAGAGTCATGGGGAATACCCTTAGCATAACAACATCATGAGACACGCCCGAAATGTTGAAAAGGCTTGCAATGTATAGGACATTTTCAACGTGCTCATATGCATCTTCGTCCCTGTTTCTAGAAAAAGTGTTAGCACGAAGCTCCCTCATAAATTGGTCTTTAATTTCGAAACGAACATCAGCTCCGATCGCTGGTCTTACGAGACCCGGCCCTTGTTCTGCTCTTGTCAACGCTAAATATTCCTCAAGAGAAAGGTCATCAATGTTAACAACTTCCATGGTACCTGAAAACTTGAATAGTGATCGTGAGAATTTTAGAAATTTTAAAACAAAACCAAAATGAAAGACTTAATAGCAATCCTAATATAACTCCCCGGCAGCGGCGCCAAAAACTTGATGCAGATTTTACTGACCAGGTTTTAATATATATATATAGTCTCGTTATACCTATGGTCTACCCTAATGCACTAACGGCAGTGTACCCGGTCGTGTGTAGTGTAGTATTCGGTAAAACCGAGGTCGTCCCAAGAACTATGTGTGTTGGATTATTACTAAGTCTATGTGTCACAGTTTTTAATATGATTTCGATAAGAAATTAATTAATTAACTACTAAAGCAGATAAAAGCAAATAAAGGCCAAGGTTCAATCAATAGAGAAGGGTGGTGCTAACCTAGTTAATCATCCTAGCTAGTAATGTCTACGTCTAATTACTTCCAATTACTTCAGGTGGGGTCAAAGTCGAGAGGACAACATTTGGTCAATTCGCCCTAACCTATCAGCAAAGATGCCACCACTTTGGAGAAGTCGGGTGTCCCCTCATAAGTCAGTTGTTCCGGTCCTCTAAGCCGAGTCATTAAGTACCGCTACATGCTAGACTTATAATAGTGAGTGCCCGGGCATTAGAACTTAAACACTCACCCCCTAATTCTTAAGTTCATCCAAATGGTAGGTGATCAGTTGGTCAAATCGCACAAGTAGAAAGGGTCGTCAGTTGGTCAAATCTTACCCTTCCCGTCTTAGTCTACTCACTTAGGGTCAGTTGGTCATATCTCCTAAGCAACTAGCCTCTACCGCCATTAAAAACTACCGAAACAAGGGTAGCTACCAATAAACTATGCATGCATACGCTTAGAAATAATTATCCGCAAGTACTGTAAATGCAAACAAAACAATTCAGGAATCATAACTAGGCCAACACAAGAGGTGCTTAGCCGCTCATATTAACCATACAAATCAATTCAATATTCAATGTTACGAAATACATGAATCGAAAGTAAAGAAAAGATAAAATGCTAATGCTTATAGTAGGGGAGTGATTTCTACCTTGGAGACAGCTCCGTATGCTCCTCTGTACCTGCCTTTAGCTTCTTCCCACGTTCTTTGGTTGTGGTGTGTGGAATGGGGTGCTTTGAAATGCTGGAAATTGTGGGGTATTTATAGGCCAGATCTGGGTTACGGCGTAACCTTATAAGTGGTTACGCCGTATCTTCAATATTTCTTGGCTACACCATAGTTTAAACAAGAGTTACGGCGTAGTTATCAGCGGCGTGGAACCTCATTTGACCTAATAAAGTTACGTCATAGTCTTTAATGAGAGTTACGCCGTAATCTTCTGATGAGTTGGTTTTGAGTCCTTTGGTTCTGACGTAATGTGAGAGATGAGTTACGCCGTAACTTCTTCAAAGTGAGCATACTTTGATAAATCTTTGATAATTCTCCAATTCCGCGTCTCTTTCGCTCCAATGCTCGTAATTTACCTGAAAGTGGAAAACAATGGAAAACAAGCGTAAATCCATATAAATGATATAAATTACAAGCATTATTGGGGGAAATTGACACTTAATATTCAGGACTATTTGATATTATCAAATATCCCCCCACTTGAACTCTACTTGCCCTCAAGTAGACCTTATTAGAAAGATTCTTAAAAAGATATCTCCCATAACCTGGAAAATATAAGTTTACAAATCCCTTATACTAGAATAAAACAAAGCCGAACACCTCTCGAAATGGGAACGAAACACTCAAATCTCTCAACTATTCTAATTGTCAATTTCGGGGTGATCACTCAATCGCACAGTCATAACATGTATTCTATCATAAGCTTGGCGGTTACACAAATCTCCACCACTAGAGTTAAGGGCTAAACAGTTTTCGAAGGCAATATGGGTAGACACGAAAAAGGTTAAGGGGGTGACTCGTCATTACTAACATGTCACGGGGAAGTGGACAAAATCAATGATACATGACCAAATCCATGGCCAAGACACCAAAGATTGCTCGCTGCATCACCTAGACACGCTTCATGACTAAAGGGTAGGATAAGACATGGGAAGTATAAATTGTGTAAAATAAAAATCAAGCAGGTAGTCTAAATCTATAACCAAGTCATCACCACTTACCGTCCGCCCAAAGTTCAAGCTTTGAAGTTAAGAAACAGGATCATGAAATACTAGGTAGATGTGTCATTAGAGGACGTCATGATAGGCACACTACCTTTTCTCCAACTGTTGGCATAATTACCAACTTTAATCTTCGAATGTGACTGAGGTGGCCTCCTCGATACTAAATCTATATAAGCTCATAACATAGTGCTTATAACAATGCACTTTACAATAACTGAATAACATAACAAGTTTTTTCTTTTCTTTTTTTGAATCATTTTTTATTTCATAACTATAATAACTAAACATAATATCCCCCCACTTGAGATGAACAACGGGAATTCGGGGGGTATTCAATGATCTTCAAGAATATGTCGTCGACGAAAGCGTGATTTCCGAACCTTTCCGATTGAACCTTGAACTTAGGCAAATGATGACTTCCCAATCACAAATAAAGACTACAGGGTAGGCTAAGGTGTATAGGTGTATCGAAACAATATATTGGGTTAACAAAATGAAAGAAATGGCTCAGATGGGTGTATCTAGGGGTATCTTGCACTAAAGGTGAGTGCAACAAAAGGGTTTCACATGGGGGTCGAGAAGTCGAGGTGACTAATCGATAGACACACAATGGTAGGCTATTTGGGTGATAATCCTATAATATTTCCTTCTTAAACTGAAAAGTCCAAATACATCGAGGTAACTCAACATACCTCGTCTATGGTCTCGAAATGATGCAAATGCCAAGTTCTAAAGTTCACAAGCTACCGGCACACTCATAATTTGGTGGATTTGGGGTAAAATATTGGAAACGGATAAGGCTAATCTCACCATATAATAACAAGGGTTGTAGTGCTCGACTAAGGTCTAATCTAGTTAGGTTAAGAAAAACATGTCAAAATTTTAAAAATGGCATAATTTTCAAAATAAACTAGAAAAACGAGAGCAAAATAAAGTTCAAGAGATAATTCTAATCCAGTCCCCCCACTTGAATTGTACAAAGTCCCTTTTGTACTAAGCGTTAAATAAAGGTGAAGAGAAAAGTAGAATTAGAGCGAGAACTTCCCGGAAATTTGCTCCAAAAAGAAAGAAGGCCACGAAAAAGGCGTGCCTTCGTATAAGCATCTATGAACAAACTTCAATCCCGAAATCACTACCGACAAGCATAATTCTAAAAAGAAAAAATATGAAAAAAAAAAAACCTAACTCATTTTCGTAGGAATCACGGTTGCATTTAGCATATGCAACAAGCCTTTTAAACCACTTAGTGTCCCAAGTGGACGAGTGAAGTATCGTGAGGGTTTACAGGGAACACACCCACAAAGTTCATTTAAAATACTAATACAAGGTTATTATGTTTTAAAGTGAAAGAAGTAAAGCAGAGGAAAGTTACGTCGTAACTCCTTGAGGGAGTTACGCCGTAACTGGCAAAACCTGGCATATGCTGAAAGAGTGTAGCTACGGCGTAACCACGAAGATGGTATTACGCCGTAATTTGTAATGCATCTGAAATTCTGGTGCAAGGGGTAGGTTACGGCGTAACCACTGAGATGGGTTACGTTACGCCGTAACTATGGTCAGATCAGCAAGCTGCAGCAGCAATCACTCCAAGTTTCCTGCAAAAATAGTTAAAACCACAAAACCCTACAGAAATGGTAATCAAACAAAAGAAAGGGATAATTCGGGTTGTCTCCCGAAAGAGCACTTTTCTTTATTAACGAGTCTTTAAGTTAGACTCAGAGCCACGGAGCTTTATGGAGGCCTTTGGACTTGGCCGACTTCCTCCATGACTTTCATCAAGTTATGCCTAACCCAAGCGACATTTGTGGCAGTGTGGAGGTATTCTTTAGTCTCGATCTTCCGAATTTTGAAATTTTTTTCCTCCGGTCCTAAATGGTATCGAGTGAACTCATATTTCTCGGCTATAATTGGTGTCGGTCTCTTGTAGGGAATCCCAAGGAGTTTGCACCTCCTTTGTTCATACGCTTCATCTTCTAGGCCATTTATCCTTGCTTTATATCGTGGCTCCTGGTGATCTGTGATTCCCTTTATGTTGTAATCCTTAGTTTCAACTGAATTATCCAAATGCCCATACTTGCGATCTTCTCTCATGTCAGTCTTGTCATCATTCGTTGAGTTGCCCGTATCTTGAGGAGTTTCTTCATCAGGATTATCTTCATTCATGCAGTCTTTCCAAATTTTATTTTTAGTAGACGTATCCACTTTTCCATATTTGATCTTTACCTAATCGTTAAACCTTAATCCACCTAACCATTGTAACTCGATTCGCTTATTGTCAGTTGTTGAATTCCACAGCAATTCGTCAGCTCCTACTCTATTGGCATTACTTCCTCCATTACAGTTGTCATCGTAACGATCACACGAGGCCCAAAAATCCCCATCAACGGTCTTTATTATTTCGCACCAATGCTTTCGACCGACGAGCCCCTGATCCATGGTTGTTGTTTCATGATTATTTTCAAAGGGTTAACTGAGACAAAGACTAGTCCATATTTTTCTTTTATCATTATTGCTAACTCCACCTTACTTAATTCGTACCCAAGCTTCGAATGTTATCTCTTTGTCATTGGTAGAGGACCATAAGTACTTGTTGTTTTTTACTCTTTCCTTGTCATGTCCCGTCAGGAAGTAAGGTAGTTTGGCATAGATCATATCCTTTATCGTGGTCAATAGGGATAGCCTACACCACCAATTATTAATTTGGGAATGTACTTGTCATCCACTTTCTGAACTTCGTGCCATATTTCGTCAGACTCGTTTTCATTTGTTTTTTTAGATGTCATCGCGTTGTATTCCTCCTTTGTTGTGTTCCTTGGTTTTCCTTCCCTGCATGTTAAGATCATTAGAAGTGTAGTGCTTATGTGCGATGGTGGGGGGAATAGTTTTATTTTTTCCTTTCTTGATAACACAAACAGTTTCGACTAGGTGACATTTCCCAACGTCATCCATATTTAGTGTGAGCTTTCTATCATTTATTTTCAAAGTGATGATTTTTTCGAAAACATTAATCTTAGCACGAGCAGTAGCCAGAAGTGGTCTTCCCAAAATTAATGGAATATCGAGGTCTTCTTCCATGTCTAAAATAACAAAGTCGACAGGGTGAGTAAAATAATTGATTTTGATGAGCACGTTCTCAACAATTCCTCTGGGTATGCTAACCGTTCTATCAGCCATTTCTATAGTCATGCAAAGGGGTTTGATGGGGCCGAGGTTCAATCTCTTACACATGGAAAATGGCATGATATTAATACTAGCCCCTAGGTCAGCTAAGGCATTGATATTATGAAAATTATTAATAGACCAAGGGAGAATAAAACTTCCTGGGTCTTTTTCCTTGAGAGGGATTTGATTCAGGATGACTGCATAACATCTGGCGTTTAATTTTACTTCATTCTCCGTAGCAGCTTCTATCTCCGTCTATAATTCATCCTTAGGGAAGCTCAACTTGTTACACATGATTTCAGCATGTTTTTGCAATCTGGAGATCTCCTCTTCATTGTATCTGAAAGGGGTATAGAGGGGTTTTCCGTTGCTGGAGTATATGGCATTACAGAAACTATCGTCAAATGAATCGTCTTGATTTTCCTCAATCATTTTTCCGTTGTCCTCCAGATCCTTATGTTGTCCAAGGAGAGTTCTAGTTTCCTGGAATTTTTTGAACAACGCGTTCATGTCGGCTTGCCGCTTATCATCTTCTTCTAGATACTTATTTATTGATTCCGCAAGCGAAGAATTTCTTGTTTTGAAAGAATCTTGATTATAACTTTGATGGAAGGGTTTTCCTTCTCCATACATTACCTTTTCGATTCGGGGGCTTATATTTTTCATAGAAAAATATCTGGTTGAGCCCCATTCTTCACTTTTATTGCATCCAATCCGAATAGCATGTACGTTTTCCTGGAGCTTCTTCATGTCTCTTCCAAGGTTTTTCAATTTGCTTGAAATTGTGGCAATGCTTATAGAACCTCTTTCCAGGCCTTGGTTGTTACCCCCATCGTGCCATTTTTGAGAGTGATCGGCACGTTTCTGAATGGCTTCAAGGGCTAAAGTAGGAGTCATGTTCGGGATCGGTCCTTGATAGTCCAACATTTGTCTTGTAGTTACGTTGATTCCTTTGTAGAAGATGTTGACCTTTTGCTAGTTGTTCAGATCATGTGTAGGACATTTGTAAAGTAGATCGTTGTATCTATCCCAGGCTTGATACAACGTTTCATCATCTTCTTGTTTGAAATTATGGATTTCCAAGAGCTGGTTAGAGATCTTCGAAGGAGGACAATAGCTCTGAATGAAATGCTTCTTTAGTAGAGCCTAAGTTTAAGCTCCCTCAAGCAAGCAATCTTTCAATCCATCTTCGGCGTTTCAAAGAAGAGTCATGGGGAATACCCTTAGCATACTTGAAAGATCATGAGACAGCTTGGAATGTTGAAAAGGCTTGCGATGTATAGGACATTTTCAACCTGCTCATATGCATCTTCGTCCCTGTTTCTAGAAAAAGGGTTAGCACGAAGCTCCCTCATAAATTGGTCTTTAATTTTGAAACGAACATCAGCTTCGATCGCTGGTCTTACGAGACCCGGCTCTTGTTCTGCTCTTGTCAACGCTAAATATTCCTCAAGAGTGAGGTCATCAATGTTAACAACTTCCATGGTACCTGAAAACTTGAATAGTGATCGTGAGAATTTTAGAAATTTTAAAACAAAACCAAAATGAAAGACTTAATAGCAATCCTAATAGAACTCCCCGGTAGCGGCGCCAAAAAATTGATGCAGGTTTTACTGACCAGGTTTTAATATTTATATAGTCTCGTTATACCTATGGTCTACCCTAATGCACTAACGGGCAGTGTACCCGGTCGTGTGTAGTGTAGTATTCGGTAAAACCGAGGTCGTCCCAAGAGCTATGTGTGTTGGATTATTACTAAGTCTATCTGTCACAGTTTTTAATATGATTTCGATAAGGAATTAATTAATTAATTACTAAAGTAGATAAAAGCAAATAAAGGCAAAGGTTCAATCAATAGAGGAGAGTGGTGCTAACCTAGTTAATCATCCTAGCTAGTAATGTCTACATCTAATTACTTCCAATTACTTCAGGTAGGGTCAAAGTCGAGAGGACAGCATTTGGTCAATTCGCCCTAACCTATCAGCAAAGATGCCACCACTAGAGAAGTCAGGTGTCCCCTCATAAGTCCAGTTGTTCCTGGTCCCCTAAGTCGAGTCATTAAGTACCGCTACATGCTAGACTTATAATAGTGAGTGCTCGGGCGTTAGCAACTTAAACACTCACCCCCTAATTCTTAAGTTCATCCAAACGGTAGGTGATCAGTTTGTCAAATCGCACAAGTAGAAAGGGTCGTCAGTTGGTCATATCTTACCCTTCCCATCTCAGTCTACTCACTTAGGGTCAGTTGGTCATATCTCCTAAGCAACTAGCGTCTACCACCATTCGAAACTACCGAAACAAGGGTAGCTACCAATAAACTATGCATGCATACACTTAGAAATAATTATCCGGAAGTAATGTAAACGCAAACAAAATAATTAAGGAATCATAACTAGGCCAGCACCAAGAGGTGCTTAGCCGCTCATATTAACCATACAAATCAATTTAATATTCAATGTTACGAAATACATGAATCGAAAGTAAAGAAAAGATAAAATGCTAATGCTTATCGTAGGGGAGTGATTTCTCCCTTGAGACGACTCTATGCTCCTCTAGACCTGCCATTGGCTTCTTCCCACGTTCTTTGGTTGTGGTGTGTGGAATGGGATGCTTTGAAATGCTGGAAATCGTGGGGTATTTATAGGCCAGATCTAGGTTACGGCGTAACTAATAGAATAGTTACGCCGTAATCTTCTATTTCTTCGTAATTTGCACTAGATCTGCTGGTTACGGCGTAACCTTATAAGTGGTTACGCCGTATCTTCAATATTTATTGGTTACGCCTTAGTTTAAACAAGCGATACGGCATAGTTATCAGCGGCGTGGAACCTCATTTGACCTAATAAAGTTATGTCGTAGTCTTTAATGAGAGTTACGCTGTAATCTTCTGATGAGTTGGTTTTCTGAGTCACGCTTTAGTTACGGCGTAATGGAAGAGAAGAGTTACGCCGTAACTTCTTCAAAGTGAGCATACTCTGATAAATCTTTGATAATTCTCCAATTCCGCGTCTCTTTCGCTCCAATGCTCGTAATTTACCTGAAAGTGGAAAACAATGGAAACAAGCGTAAATCCATATAAATGATATAAATTACAAGCATTACTGGGGGAAATTGACACTTAATATTCAGGACTATTTGACGTTATCAGTTTTTCCTTAAAATAATTTTATGTTTTGTCATCAACAAAAAGGGGGAGATTGTTAACACAAATAAGCCGTAAAAACATTTATTTATATTTTACGATCTTCTAAATGTTTTGTCGATAACAAACGTAAAATCATTTTAACGTAACAAATAAAATACGTAAATGGTTTAAGCCAATAGTTTTCAAGCACACTTACGTTTTTACATAAAACACTAAAACAAGTATAAGTGATTTTATGATTTATTAATACATATGTACAACAACTAGTGTTTACATATTGGACAAATAATTACATAATTAGTATGTATTATAATGGGTAATACAATTGGGTAGAAACGTAAGTATTTGACCCATTGACCAAATACATTGAACGTAGTTGGGTACAACCCAAAGTCCATGAACCATACCCATGGAATTTGACCCATAACCCATTGCATGACATCATGCTTATGTCATATATGGATAATATCCATGACCCATGGTTTTAATCCATGGCCCATAGTTTTAATCCATGAACCATAGACTAGATGCATTGCATCTTGAAGGTACATTGAACCTACTTGATATCCATGATCCATAACCCATGACCCATGACCCAAAACCCATGGGCAAAAGGGAGCGTCCCACGGATCCCAGTTAATACACTGGACGGATCCCTCAATGGAGGGATCCGGGGAACAGTAGTTGTTTTCTCTCTATAAATAGTGAGTCATTTCTTCATTGTTTCTCACCCCTTTCTCACATATTTTCTCTTTGAGTTATAAACTCTCTAACCTCAGATCCAAGTGATCTATGTATGTAGTTTTGTTTTTGTGTGATCCTATAGGTTCCTCTTAAAGGCGAGATCACCATCTTTTGAAGACGAGCAAGCTCAAAGTCCATAAGTTGCCATGCTTTGTTATCATCAAGATTATTGAGGTTCTCTTGTTGATAGTTCTCTTCTTTCTCATAAGAAGTGTAGTGTTGAAGACATTAGTGAAAGATGTCTAAAGGGTCAAGACGAAGACATTAGTGAAATGTGTCGAACGTCCATATTAGAAGCACTAGTGAAGAGTGTTTGGAAGTCAAGGCTAAAGGCATTGAGGTTGTCTAGAAGTCAAGCCAAGGGCATTAGTGAAAGGTGCCTAAGGTGTACATTCGATATGGAGTATTTCGATGTACTAGATTAGTATTGGATCCAAGGATATTGATATCCTTGATGATGTTGTAATAAGGAGTTAATCTCCTTTGGGGTTTAGGTGTTGTGTAGTGTTGGGTAGTAGTTCCTCCATTGTAATGGAACTCGGTATCTAGCCTAGTACCGGATAAAGGGTAGGCGACGTTGTGATAGTTTTGGTTCTCCTTGGTGAAAGGACCCGGTATCTAGCCTTGTAATGGATAAAGAGTAGGCGACGTTGTGAAGGTTTCTCCACCATAAGGAGTCGTTGTTGTGTAGTGATTACGAACTCTCGAGTAGGTGACTCGGGGAGTGGAGTAGGGCAAGGAAGGTGTCCTTGTAGCCGAACCACTATAAATACTCGCGTTGTGGTTTTGTACTTCTTACTCTTTATCTTTTCATTACATATTTATATTTCTATATGTTTGTTTATCAACATCCAACACATATCAAAATAGATTGACATAAGTCGATCTAAATAGCTTAAAACAAAGTTTTAATTGGTAAAACTATTCAACCCCCCTTCTAGTTTTCCACACAATACATTGCAAAATTATTTGCAATATAATTCTTATTAGGATTACATTTCATGACGTTCCCTTGCAAATTTGCAATCATCAAGGGGGAGCATATTCGTCATATAGACGAAATCTTTTGCAAACATAATTGCAATACACTAATTTAGTATATCTTTTCACTTGACGCCCTCACAAATGGATGGACTCGTCAATGGGGAGTTAAGACGAGAACACTTCTCGTCAATTGCTCTCTACTTTTTCATATTATCTTTTTCTTTCACATTTTTTTTTCTTAAAAACAAGGTGTTCGTTTCTTTTCGACGTTCTTTTTGTTTCGACAAAAAGGGGGAGAAGAAAGTAAAAACTCCAATTCAAACTTTTACGAATTTTAGTTTTTCCTTAAAATTATTTTATGTTTTGTCATCAACAAAAAAGGGGAGATTGTTAATACAAATAAACCGTAAAAACGTTTATTTATATTTGACGATCTTCTAATGTTGTCGATAACAAACGTAAAATCATTGTAACGAAACAAATGAAATACGTAAATGGTTTGAGCCAATAGTTTACTAACACACTTACGCTTTCACATAAAACACTAAACAAGTAAAAGTGATTTTATGATTTAGTAATACATATGTACAACAACTAGTGTTTACATATTGGGCAAATTTATACATAACTAGTATGTATCATAATAGGTAATACAATGGGTAGAAGTTTAAGTATTTGACCCATTAACTAAATACATTGAATGTGGTTGGGTAAAACCGAAAGTCCATGACCCATACCCATGAAGCATAACCCATAACCCATTGCATGACATCATGTATAAGTCATAATGAGTATAACCCATGACCCATGGACTAGATGCATTGCATCTTGTAGATACATTGTATCTACTTGGATACCCATGGTCCAAAGTCTATGACCCATGACCCATAACCCATGACCCATGACCCAAAACCCATGGGCAATGAGGAGCGTCCCACGGATCCCCAGGAATACACTGGACGGATCCCTCAAGTGAGGGATCCGTGGGATTCGTGGAACAGTAGCACTTTTTCCTCTATAAATAGTGAGCCATTTCTTCATTGCAACTCACCCCTTTCATATAAATTTTCTCTTTGAGTTGTAAACTCTCTAACTACAGATCCAAGTGATCTTTGTATGTAGTTTTGTTTTTGTGTGATTCTCTAGGTTCCTCTTAAAGGCGAGATCACCACCTCTTGAAGTCGAGCAAGCTCAAGTCCATGAGTTGCGATGCTTCGTCATCATCAAGACTACTGAGGTTCTCTTGTTGATAGTTCTTTTCTTTCTCATTAGAAGTGTAGTGTCCAAGACATATGTGAAAGATGTCTAAAGGGTCAAGACGAAGACATTAGTGAAAGGTGTCGAAGAGTCAAAGTAAAGGCATTAGTGAAAGGTGCCGAGTGTCCGTATTGAAAGCACTAGTGAAGGGTGCTTTGAAGTCAAGTCTAAAGGCATTAGTGAAAGATGTCTAGAAGTCAAGTCACAAGGCATTAGTGAAAGGTGCCTAGAAGTCAAGTCAAAGACATTAGTGAAAGGTGCCTAAAGTGTACATTCGATAAGGTGTGTCGATGTACAAGATAAATTTATATTGGGTCAAAGGATATTCATATCCTTGTTGATGTTGTCATAAGGAGTGGGTCTCCTTAGGGATAGGATTTGTGTAGTGTTGGGTAGTAGTTCCTCCATTGTAATGGGACTCGGTATCTAGCCTTATACCGGATAAAGGGTAGGAGACGTTGTGATAGGTTTGGTTCTACCTCGTGGAAGAACCCGGTATCTAGCCTTGTACCGGATAAAAGAGTAGGCAACGTTTTGAAGGCTTCTCCGCCACAAGGAGTTGGTGTTGTGTAGTGATTACGAACTCTCGAGTAGGTGACTCGGGGAGTGGAGTATGGCAAGGAAGGTGTCCTTGTAGCCGAACCACTATAAATACTCGCGTTGTGGTTTTGTGCTTCTTACTCTCTATCTTAGCTTTTATTCATCTATACGCTTGTCTATCAACATCCAACACACACGTACAAATAGATTGACATAAGTTAATCTAAATAGTTTAAAACCAAGTTTTAATCGGTAAAACTATTCAACCCCTCCCCCTTCTAGTTTTCAACATATTCGTATACTTCTTTCTTATGCATGTGCATTTGATTTTAATCTATTTTAAATGGATGTGAAAAGTGCGTTATTAAATGGTTTTATCAATGGGGAGGTATATTTTGCACAACCTCCGGGATTCATTGACTTTGAAAAACCTAATCATGTTTATAAACTTAAGAAAGCTTTATATGATCTTAAACAAGCTCCTAAAGCTTGGTTTGATAGACTCAAGGCATTCTTGATTAAGCATGAATATACCATTGGAATGGTAGATAAATAATCTTTCCCCAAAAAAAGAGGTTCACATCTTATCATCGTATAAATACATGTCGACAATGTCATGTTTGGTTCAACTTGTCAAGAGTTATGTGATGATTTCTCCAAAATGATGCACGGTGAGTTTGAAATGAGCATGATGGGTGAGTTGAATTTCTTCGTAGGGCTTCAAATCAAACAAATGGAAGATGGTATCTTCTTTAACCAATCTAAATACATTAAAGAAATGCTTAAGAAATTTGGACTAGAAGATAGTAAACCAATGAAAACTCCCATGTCCTCGGAAACTAAGCTTACTAAAAACGAGGATGGCGAATCCGTGGATAGAACTAAATATAGGGGTATGATCGGTAGTTTACTTTACCTAACGGCTAGTAGACCCGAAACTATGTTTAGTGTTTGTCTTTGTGCTCAGTTTTAAGAAGACCCTAAAATCTCACACCTAGAAGCTGTCAAACGAATCTTTAGATATATTAAAGGTACAATATACTTAGGATTATGGTATCCAAAAGATAAGGGTATGGAACCAATCGTCTACGCCGATTTCGATCACGCAAGAGACTACGTGGATAGAAAAAGCACGAGTGGGGTTTGTACATTCCTTGGTTGTTGTTTAACATCATGGTTCTCTAAGAAACAAATCGTCGTCCCTATCTCCACAACAGAAGTAGAATACGTGTCAGCGGGCAAGGTGTGCCAACAAGTGTTATTGATGAAACAAGCTCTCGTTGACTACGACATACGACTTAACGACATCATCATTATATGCGATAACAAATGTGCCATAGATTTAAGTAAAACCCCGTACAACACTCCAAAACAAAACATGTTGTTATCCGTCATCATTTCCTACATGACAACGTTCAAAAAGAAAATATCTCTATCGAGAAATTTTCCTCGGAACACAACATCGCTGACATTCTAACAAAACCGCTCAAGTGTGAATCTTTCAACATTCTATGCCTAGGTCTAGGAATGATGGAACACATTCCTTAAATCTAAAACATCTTAGACACAACATTTTGTGATATTTCATCCAAAAAATCACAAACAATTCATCGTTAAAGACTAACGACGAAACATCGTGTTCTATAAATTCACCACAAGGCTCATCACAACATTAGTAAGAGTCCCATGATAATTCTTAGAAAATATCTAGGACCCAAAATGCTCAGATCACTTTTTGTCCGAAATATGCATTTTCACGGATCTACGGACCCATGGGTCTGATATTGTGCATATAACCCTTCATTCAATATCCTAACTCTCATAATACCAAAAACACACAACCATGACCCAAACACAAAAATCAAATCCATTACCATTTTGGAAGCTTCAGGTCGTCAAATCTTTTGTCTTTCATCTTCAGTAACATCAATTGTAAGTAATTACTACTATATAACTTCTAATCTGAGTCTAGGATTCTAATTTTATGCAAAAATACTAATTTGAGGGATTTGTTATTTTGGTTTAGTTTTTGCACAACTAAACTAGATTAGTGTAGTATATAACTATTATGCTTACCCAAATTTTAATTATGCATAATCATGTTCAACATTGCATAAAATTAATTTTTATAAAACCCTCAAATTGATTTTCCTAAAACCTTCTCACAACTAGGAAAATCATGAAACAATTTTCATTGCATTGTTAGTACAAACTAAAAACGGTTTCATTCATGCATGATGGTGTCTATAATGTTGTAGAATGCACATAACCCTAATATGTGTGTTCGTCACATCTAAGTGAGTAATATCAAACCTAGAACATGAAATTTGGGTTATCTCAAAACCTATTTAGTTTTGATTATTTCAAAATATAGTTAATTTACTCTATATTGGACTGCTCAACAAATTATCAAGTCGAGATAACCGCATCTTCACATAGTTTGTATATAGGTTGCCCTAGCACTTGCACTATATAAATAATGTAAACCCTCATTTTAGAGTGTTGGTTTCATTTATGCAAAGTTACTCTTTCTTATTATTCTCTCATACTTGATTCCATACCATCTCTCTCTCTAACTTTTTCTCACTAAAGATAAGCTTGTGTATGTCAATATGGTAACATAACAGGAAGGACCTAAAAAATAGGACACGCCCGCCATGGCTGCAAACATAGCATGTTGCTCCGCTAAGATACGGACAATCTCAAGTTTTGGCGAACCCACCCACATTCATCACAACCTATTATTCTACTATAATGGGCTCCTTGAAATTTCTTTATTTTATTATTTTTTTTGCAGATAAACATAACTCTTATTCTCGACACTTCCACACACTTTATGGATAGCCAGCCACACCTATCATTGTCCCTCGACTCTTTCACACACTACATGGCATGGTTGCAATCACACTATCGATATGACTAGCCAGCCAAGATACGGACGCGGGTAAACTACGTAAAGTAAAGTAAACATAAATTTATCATCATCGCCTGTAAAAAGAAAAAGGTTACACTGGTCCAAGAATACTTCAAACTTGGCTCAGATTAATTCATGTCCTGGTTGCACACGTGGAGGTTGTTGAGTCGAGTGTTTGTCGCACTCTGCCATCCTTTCACATTATGCAGCAAGACAATGCATCATTTCCTTTTTTATATATAAAAAGAAGGGGGCGATGGAAAGTTGTTGGGCTAAAGTCATAGGCCCAAATTAGGGTAGGGACCCGTAAAACATGACACGACCGCCATGGCTGCAAACATAGCATGTTGCCCCGCCAAGATACGGACAATCTCAAGTTTTGTCGAACCCACCCAACATTCATCACGACCTATTATTCTACTATAACAGTAAGACCCTTAACAGGGCAGACATAGCAAAGCCATAATAATCACAGTGGTTGCGTTAGAATAAACGATTCATCAAAATACGAACTCAATATAACTGCAAACACCAAATTAAAATCTCAAGTTTCACTTATTTTCATTTAACGAAGCAATAAACATCCTGAAAACCAACAATACAACACATAAATCATACAGATAAACCTATAATCCAACTAATCTAAACACAAATACTTTTCCTCATATATGAAACACATACTCATAAATAGGTATCAATAAGTTACGAAAAGAAAGGTATAATTGTCGCCCAAAACGCTAAATTTCAAATCTAGCAAAATTAAATACCTTTAAGCCCAAAACCATTAAAATTTTACCTGGTATAATCAATTTAGAGATATCCTCAAATCCGTTCATCTTATCTTCGAGTTAACAACAACCCACACCTCAAGTAACAACCATAACATCGCCTTATCTTTTTTTCAAACAACATATTTTGATGTTTATCAAGTGTGGCTAGGTATCCGGGGAGTGTGTGGAAGAGCTGAGGGAGTGTGGTAGACAATTTAGAGAGTGTGTGGAAGAGTTGAAAATGAAAGTTATGTTTATAAAAATAAAATTTAAAAAGAGAAAGAGAAAAAAAAATGGCCCAAAGTAAGCCAAAAAATTGTGGGGGAAAGCCTGTGCCAAAAAAGAGGTAGTATTATAACGATACATTATATATATATATATATATATATATATATATATATATATATATATATATATATATACTCCATTTGTCTCAAAATTATAGTTCATATTTTCTTTTTAAAGATGTCTTAAAATAATTATGCATTTTTATTTTTAAGTAAAAACTATAAAACTTAGTTTAGGAATATTCTATAAGGAGAGTTATTTTACATACTAAACGTTTCTCACATACTAAGTGACTTATCCCCACCCTTCATCTAAAAAAAAATTAATGGTTGAGATTAAAAACATTTTAATATTTCACATATTTTTTATAATTTAAATATCTCTTAACTCGTTAATCATTAAGTGAAAATAATTATACTATCGCGACGAGCATTTAATTATCTTTCTATAGATGGGCTCTTTAATATACTTTCCAAAAAAAAAAAAAAAAATCATTCTTTCACATTTTTTTCATATATTTTTTTCGTTACTGAAAATGCATGAAAAAATCACATGTAATTAAACACTAATTTAAATATTCTAATAATATCATATGCGTTATTAGTGTGTTTAACACTAATATTACATGTGATATTATTAGAATATTCAAATTAGTGTTTAATCACATGTGATTTCTTCATACAAATTTCAGTAACGAAAAGAAAAAAAAGTGAAAAACACGAAAAAAAATTGTCAAAGTTATATCAAAGTGCCTATTTATAGAAAGATAACTAAATGTTCCTCGTAATAGTATATTTTTTTCGCTTAACGTTAACGGTTTGAAATATATTAATATTCGAAAAAAATGACGCAAATGTGTTTTTTTAATTTCTTGAGATTAATCTCGTCAATTAGATCAAATAAAGATAGAGGGTGAAGATTGATCTCTTGATATGTAAGATAAGTTTGGTAGGTAAATAATTTTGATACATATTTTATTTGGGTGTTTGAAAATTAAGTTAGCGCTACTTTTATTAAAATATCTGGTTTTAACAATAATTTTAACACTAATAAAGTAATAAATTAAAAAATGAGATAAGTACAAAAAGCCCCCAAAATCTTGAGAGAAGTCCACATTATGGTCACTTTTTCATTCAATCTCCAAAATGGTCATGAGCAACTCTGCAACTAAACAACTCCACCCAAAATGCGCCAAGTGTTATTTGCAAGTACATGACTTTGATTTTTGTTTTCGGATTAAATGACGAATATACCCCTTTTCATTTAATTATCACCCTCACACTCGTCATCTTCTTCATCATATCTCTTTTCTCTCTCTATCTTTCCCTCCCTCCCTCACCACCGCCTCTAAAATTCCTGCTTGCCTCACAACCGACTCAAATATACCATCACCACACTTTTTTACAACAAAATAAATTCCTTTTAAACTTTAAAAAAAAGAAAAAAGAAAAAACCAAGTACTACTACCTCCGTCTCAAAATTATAGTCCTCATTTGATTTTTTCGGTCTTTCTTTTTCAACTTTGACCTTAAATATTTTTATTTATGTTATACAATAGTTGATGAAAATTATAGCAAATGAAAATGCATTAAAAACTTAATCTATTCACATATTTTGCATGAAGTATTATATAACACAAACAAAAATATTTAAGGTCAAAGTTGTAAAAAAAAGACCGAAAATATCAAAATGTGACTATAATTTTAGGACGGATGGAGTAATTAATAACGACAACACTATTATTCCTCTAGTAAAACAATGCTCAGATCAAAGCAACCACAATTGTCCTACTAGAATTCACATTTATGGCTTTTCTGCTATCTAAATACTCTGACTCTTAAAGACTCACCGTTGTTTCATTATATACTTCTATCTTCCCTTTGCATCATTAATCACAAGTAACTTCACTCCAGATACATCAGATTACCATCTCAGTAGCAATTCAGTGTTTGTCTTTAAAAGTCAACAATTTACTTAAAGTTGAGTCACAAATTCAAGGTCATAACCAATGTTTTCAAACCCGGGTCGACCCGGCCGGTTCAACTGGTCGGACCGGTACCCGGCCACTAAAACGGGTCAAAAAAACCCGGGTTTCTAAAACCGGTCAACCGTTAGACCGCCGGGTTTGAGTGACCCGGTCAACCTCGGTCATGAAACCCGCCGTTTGGTTTTTCAATTTTGTTTTATGAAAACCGGGTTGACCCGGTTAGACCCGACGGTCAAACCGGTTGACCCGGTGATCAAACCGGTTGACCCGGTCGGAAAAAATAAAATAATAAAAAATGGAAAACCGGGTTGACCCAGCGGTCGAACCGATGCCCGGTGACTCGACCGGGTCGATTAAAAACCCGATTTTTAAAACATTGGTTTACAACTGATAATGGAACATGGCATGCCTGCTACAAACTTGGTAATACCACTATTTTATACTAATTAACTATTAAAGTACAACAAAATTTGAAAACAACCCCATATGCATAAGGGACCTCTTTCTGTTTTCATGGACAAATTAAGCCATGAGCGGGCAAGGTACCAATAATACTGCACAAGGTACAAGTACTAATGCATTACTCCCTAGTCCCTAGTGATATAAAAGGGTTGAGTTATTCTAACGGTGCCTAGTATTTTATTAAGACCCTCCCTAGTTTAATAGGGTGTACTTTGTGTCGTTTTTAAATAGAAATAAGTGTGTAATAATATGTTTTGTGTAATAAGTGTGTAATAATGTTTTGTATAATAATGTATAATGTTTTGTATTAATGTTTTGCACGTTAAATATTACCACATTAAATAACTGCAACAACAAAAATTATTATTAAATTAAATTAAACGTCAACGTTAACATATTATTTAAATACAACAACATAACACTACATATGAAGATTATTCATCTCGTTTAAAAGATCATGGAGTCTTGCACCCGACTGACAAGCGTGATCCTCAGGATTCCTTGCCAATTCTAACTCCATCTCCAGCGTCTTTATTTTTGTCTTCAACAGCTTGATCTCATTATCTTTAGCAACGCAGTTTGAGCAGGCGCTCCGAAAGCTAAATCACACAAGCCCGCCACTTGTGAATGGCGACCGTAACCGCCTTAAAACCGCTCAGAACGAAATCAATGAAGATCTGAGGAGTATAGTGTTTCCGGTCGTTATGTCCCAAATGAGTTGTGCAATGGATTATCAAACGATAGTGATCGGGAGATTTGACGAAAAGGAGATTGTGAATTAATTATAACTACAGAAAAGCCAACAAATTATAACGGCTTAAATGCAAATTAAAGGAAATTAAAAAGATAAAATCTATTAAATAAACGCTATCACTATTTTTAAAATGATGAACGTTTAAAACTTAAAACTAAAAACTTACGCTTAAATTAAAAACTACGTAAACGTACAAAATAAAAAGTGAAATCTAAGAAATAAAAGTCCTAAAAATATGAAAAATACTTTTTTACAAACCTAATGATATAAGAAACTTTATAGAAAAGGAAAATTATTTTTATGACTAATTATCTAATTATTATTAATTAAAAACTATTTTTAACTATTAAATAATTACCTAAAATACAAGAAAATAGGAAATAAAGCTAGAAAAATAAAATTAAGACTTAGAAAAGTCTAAAATATCAAAATAGACTTTTCAAAACTATTTTTGTATTTTTATGATTATTTTTCTATTTTCTAGGAATTAAATACTATTTAAAACTATTTAAATTACTTAAAAATATAAATTTAACTAAGAAAAATCTAGAAAAATATTTTTTTATCTTTTTATATTTATCTTAACTTAAGAAAAATGAAAAATTATTTTTTTGAGCCTTTTCTTAATT
Source organism: Chrysanthemum makinoi (assembly GCA_910596185.1). Classification (NCBI taxonomy): domain Eukaryota; kingdom Viridiplantae; phylum Streptophyta; class Magnoliopsida; order Asterales; family Asteraceae; genus Chrysanthemum; species Chrysanthemum makinoi. Next base: position 198,196,411 of record OU343216.1, on the reverse strand, counting down.
ATTTGTATTTAAAGCTATTTAAAAATGCTTAAAAACTAATTTAAATTAAGAAAAATAGCAAAACACCTTAGAAAAATCTGAAAATTTCAGGAAAAGTCTAAAATGTTATTAGGAATATGAGAAAATTGGAAAAACAGGCACTTGTTTGGAGAAATATGAAGCTGCTTAATCAAGTGCTTATTTATAAGCACTAAAATAAGCCAACAGTGACACAACAAGCACCAATCTATTACAGAAGCTCAAATATGCAATAAGAACTCTAATGCAACTTAAATCAACAGGCTATAACTTCAGAATCACAATGAACACAGATTTGATGTCTATGAGTTTCTAGTTCTACAACAGTTTTAGTACTACTTTAAGCTTATGCAGAAGCTTCAAAATAAGCTCAATGTGAGAAATAACACTTGGAACTTATAAAAGACCTGGTTGAGAGTACTTAAACCAAAAATCAGACAATGACAAGCTCTATTAAGCCCCTGTGCACAAGCGCCATTTCGTGAAAATCTCAAGATTCATCGAAGTAAAGGTGCAGGCACTTTTGCCCTGAAAGAGAAGCTGATTTGAAGCTTTTAAATAAATCACAAAATTCCACAAAAATACTGATAAGAAAGAGGACCAGGTGAGCTTTTGAAACACCAAGATTTACCGAGTAAGTCCCAAAATGAACTCAAAACAATTCCTTCTATGTGAGCTCAAAAGATTTTCTAACTTTTGACTTTTTGAGACAGAAATGGAATATTGACTTTTGCCAACTTTGATCTGATTTTATGGATTGATTATGTTAAAATAAGCTATGATAAACTGATTTTAAGCTAAAACACTAAGTTATACATCAATATGAAGAATTATGACTTGTGAATCCTGACAGCTTAACTGTCAAGGAGTTGAACTTGGTATTTTGACTTTAGTGAGTTTTGAGTGCATTAACAAGACTGAATTGCATGCTTTAGACCTACTTGAACTTACAGCAACACAACTAAATCACTGAATCAACCTCTATCATAGCAAACAATTCCAATCCAAACACCCTTTAATGGATTGTTTTGCAAGTGAAACTAGGCTAACTACTGCTTAAACCGATAAAACCGATTAATCCGAAGTTTTCTTGCACTAAACATAACTAATTAGACATGTTTTAACCACTGGTGACTACAGATACATGGACAAGTACAATATGCAAAACGAAAATAAAATGAAATGCTCACAGGTGCTCAACTGATCAGTAGCTAAAACAAACCCCAAATCCTACTCTAACCTACCAAATCTAACCCATTATCACCACTGCAACACCAGTAACCATTCCAATTCCACTTTGAGTCTAAGAGTTGACTTCTGTTGACCAAGCATCAAATTTACTTGAAAATGATTCAAAAGCTTTTCAAAAGCTATAAATGACTTAAGTGAGCTTGTTTAAGCTTACAATGAAGCTAATGGAAACTTGTTCAATAGAAAATAAACCGAATTCTCAACAAGAACTTGGAAAATTGGAACTTATATAAAAACTTTGATAAGTACTTAAAAATACACTACAAAGGTTTACTTACTCAAATGTGATACACAGAAACTAAATTACAACATTTAAACTTAAATTAGGACATTTAATTAAAAAAACGACATTTAAAGAAAACAAATAAAACTAGCTACTCCCTAAACTGCTTCTTTCTTCTCTCCTTTATACTCCAAGAGCTTTCTCTTTCATCCCTCACTGTTTCCCAAAGACTATTTGAGACCATTGGGTGACTTTTGTGACTTTTGGCCAAATTGTCAATTTTGGCGGGAAATGAGTTTTTTGGCAGTGGAGGTTGAGTGAAGGGTGGAAGGAGGTAATTAATGTTATTTGGATGTAGTGGAGGAGGGGGGAGACAGGTTTAGTGATAAGGTGAGGCTGGTTGAGTGTAGCAGGAGTTTGCAGGCTAGTGGGGAGGAGGAAGGAGATTGGCGCCAAAGTCTGTTTGACTTGCTTGGCCAGGGTTGGATATTTAATAAAAAGGGGGTTCAAAAAGCCAAGTGACAGGGGTCCAAGGTCTAGGTAAGAGTCCAATTGGGTATATGATAGGTCCAAAGGTGTGTAAAAGGGTATTAATAACATAAGGACCTTATTGCAATTTCTGAAAATTCAAGGACCTAGGCTGCCAATTCAACAAAGTTTCTCCAAGGACCATAAGTGACAATCTTCAAAAGTATAAGGACCAAACTTGACAATTTCCAAATTCCAAGGACCATTTTTTGACAATTTTCAAACTTGAGGGACCAAAGTTGTAATTTTGCAACTTTTAAACTTTGAAGGGTTTGTTTTAACAACTTTTGAATCCCATGGACCTTAAATGACATTTCTCTTTGTTTTGATTTACCAGTGGACTGCTTTTTGACAATTTTGAAACTGGGGACTAAAACGCAATTTTGCAAATTTGATACGTTTTTCATCTGATTTTGATATTTTTGCATTTGAAACACATAAAACACTGATTTGTGATATTTTTATCATTTTGATGCATTTTTGAGTGTTTTCGATGATTTTGCAGTCAGACAGATAAAAATGATGAGTACTTACACACTCATCAATCCCCCACACTGAGATATTGCTAGTCCCTAGCAATGATTTGAGAAAACTTGATGGATTTTATCTCTTTACCAAAAGCCATCACTTCGGAGTAGCCAAGTGTTTTAGTTCAAGTAAGAACCATGGTACACCGATAACCATGTGATTTTGAGCAAACCACCAGCTTTCAACGATTTGATTTTGTCTTTACCGAAGCCGCACCCTTCTGGAATAGCCAACTCTTAGATAAATTATCAGAATTATCTTTGGTGAGCATAATACCAATTATGGATTTTCCACTGCCTTTACCACAAGCCATAATCTTGAGGGCTAGCCAACTCTTCACTTTTTAGGATATGGTGAGTTGAGAACCATACAATTTTGGGCAAATTGCAAGCCATATAAACGGATTTGAGAAATCTTTACCAAGAGCCGTTTGCTCCTGGATTAGCCAATCCTTTAGTCTTACGACATGGCGGATGATAACCAATTGAGTAAGTGTAGAACACTTACTCCAAAAAAAATTTTGGCCAAAAACGGGGAATTGGTATAATTATATGATAAAATTCGTGAGAATTCCCCCCCACACTTAGAAATGAATATTGCCCTCAATATTCAAAGTACCGGCGGTTATGCCAAACAAAGAACGTAAATGGAAATACTACGGCCATTATTTAGAAAGTTTTTAAACATGTGGTAACCCCCACACTAGGGTGATAGAAAATAGAAAGAAGTCAGAAATATGGGTGAAAACCCATATGGCATGCTATCGTTTTTATGACCGAAGTCGCTAGCTTGACTCGACCCCGAATTCATTTGTTCATGGGGAAGCAAGTGGAAGATACAATCTCCATCGGACTTTCATTCAAGATGTTTGGACAAACATTTGAAGCACGCGAAAGTTCCACATCGATGAGATATACATAGAACCGCTCACAAATGGTAAATGAAAATGCCTGGGTCAAAGATAGTGTCCTCACTCCCGAAGGAGTGAAGAAGAGAGGAAGTCACCGAGTAGGTGAAGAAAAGAAGGAAAATCATGATGACGATCATGATAAGATCTTCCTCAGGGTCAAGTGCAGTTGCACTCGTTTGGATTATATCGGTTGAGCTCTTAGGTTTGGAAAGCATCTCGGAAGGGAGGGTTGGAAAATTTGTCATAGAAATACAAACTCTCATGATTGAGAACTTTTCCCCGCGATCATGATTTTTGCCATCCAAGTTTATCATACTCCGCGGAGTCATGATATGAGTGAGTTCATCTGAGAACTCCTTGAAGGTGAATGAATCATATTCAGAATTGATATGAGTGGGTTCACCGGTGAACTCCTCCAATGTAAATGATTCATAATCGGGGAGAGAATTATGAGAATGAAAAGTGGTACTGCCACTAATCTTCTCTCCCATATTATCAAAACAGAGGCTTTCATTTCCTAATAGAATCATCGAAAAGAATGTCACTATCCTTAATGGGGATAGGAGATGAAATAGGTTTCTCTTTGAAAGCCTCGATTTTAGAAATGAGAAGACTGACATTCAATAATGTTGCTCGAAGAGCTTCATCTTTGATTTCAGTGTCGCGAACTTCATCATTCTCTTCTTATAAGCTAACAAGCTCAGAAGGTGAATCTTCCACATAAATGATGTCTCCACAAGATAACGAATCATCATCATCGAATCGAGAACATCTCAACATGATCATTTTAGAAGACAAGAGGAGGAGGGATATCACACACATGATCAAGAATTCCCTGTGACTCTCTTGGGATTGGGACAAGGTCCTCAACACTAGACTTTATCAATTCGTCCGATTCCTTTCAGAACAAGGTCAAGATGCTCGCCCCCATGTTCGAGAGTGAGTGGGAATCTCGGTGTGATAGCAGTTATTTGAGATGGAATCTCAACTCTGGGATATCAACCGACTGAGGAGGTTGAGAAATATTATTTCTAAAAGGATAAAAACCCTCCTCGTCATCATCATAAAGAGCTGCCTTAAGAAATTGGGAACGCCTTAGAGCTGCTTGCTCTAGGATAAATAATTCTTCCCTTGATTGGCGGGCCTCTCGCTCTTCGGCTAGCAATTCTCCTATAGTCTTTTCACCACTCACTTGATTCTTAAAGTTACTAATCATATCCTCAAGTGTTTTCATTGCGGTTTCAAGATCCTGGGAGATTTCATGAGACAACGGCTCAGATGGAGTTTGAACCGTATAGTGCTGTGGAGGTTGGAATTTGTCAAACATGTAAGAGTCATGATTGTTACAAGGAACTGGGTTCCCTATTTGACAATCGAGTGAAATGGGGACCTCCACAGTACTCACAACAAGAAAATCTGTTGAGTCCGGACCGGTGAATCATATGGATTTTGGTCATATCCAAAGTTCTGAGCATCACCGGAAAACTGCTCATAGACAAACGTGTTTCCGGATTGACACTCAAATCCTTGGTGAGGACCTCCACAAAATTCACAGCAGGTATGCTGATTGTATGAAGAATAGTCGGGTTGTGGTGGGTAATTGGAAAAGTTAGAGGAGTCGTAAATGAGTTCTCGATTAGGATCATAATTAAATGAATTCCTCGAACCACAAAACAAACAACTCCCGTTATGAATATCATTACCACATTGTACACATGTACACCAACGACAGGGTGAACCAAAGAGAGGCTCACCACAACCGACACAAGGAATAAACGATTGCATTTGAAAGTTATGAAGAGGAATCGGTTTATTCAAAGAATCAACAAAACCAACATGGTGATCCGAATGACTATCAAGTCTCAAGAACATTCAGAAAGATCGGAGGTGGGACAAGTGGTGTGCTCTGAGAGCTAGCAATTTCTACCACTTCCGTTATGGTCTCCGGTTCTGGTTCTTGAGAAACGTGAAGATTAGGCAAGTCATGCTTGCTAGTCACCGGTGTTTGAACGGGTTCATCGTAATCAATTCTAATTCTTGACCTTTTTCATCGACATAAATTTGTTCGATTAGATTACGGGCTCTAGATTCAAAGAGGTTGTCCTCGTAATCCTCGATGAGTGCTTGGGGTAGCTTCGACGTTTGAACTGGTTTGTCAAGATTAGAATGTATTTCAGGTTGTGGCGGGTGGTCGAAATAACTTTGAAAAGACTTTTTGATGGATAATTCGCACGAATTGCAAAATTCGCTCGAACTAGGCCCTCCACACCGCCACACACATTTCTCGACGATGAAGTTGACGATAGTCGACATAAGAATTAAACATATAGAGGATTAAGAAGAGAATCAAATGGTTGAGAGGATACGAAGAATAGAATTAAACGGCAAAAGAGGGTAAGAGAAATAGAATCAACGAATAAGAGGAATGAGAAGAATATTTTTGGGGTTTTGGATAAGAAAAATATAAACATATACAGATGGATGGTATGAACAAAGAGTGAATATCCAAATCACTAATCTGCTAAACGTAAGATTATCGCACAGCCCCGCAGCGCGCCAAAATTTGGTGCGCTCCAGAACAGTCAAGCTAAATCACACAAGCCCGCCACTTGTGAATGGCGGACCGTAACCAGCTTAAAACCGCCAGAACGAAATCAATGAAGATCTGAGGAGTATAGTGTTTCCTCGGGTCGTTATGTCCCAGCGAGTTGTGCAATGGATTATCAAACGTATAGTGATCGGGAGATTTGAACGGAAAAGGAGATTGTGAATTAATTATAACTACAGAAAAGCAAACAAATTATAACGGCTTAAATGCAAATTAAAGGAAATTAAAAAGATAAAATCTATTAAATAAACGCTATCACTATTTTTAAAATGATGAACGTTTAAAACTTAAAACTAAAAACTTACGTTTAAATTAAAAACTACGTAGACGTACAAAATAAAAAGTGAAATCTAAGAAATAAAAGTCCTAAAAATATGAAAAATACTTTTTTACAAACCTAATGATATAAGAAACTTTATAGAAAAGGAAAATTATTTTTATGACTAATTATCTAATTATTATTAATTAAAAACTATTTTTAACTATTAAATAATTACCTAAAATACAAGAAAATAGGAAATAAAGCTAGAAAAATAAAATTAAGACTTAGAAAAGTCTAAAATATCAAAATAGACTTTTCAAAACTATTTTTGTATTTTTATGATTATTTTTCTATTTTCTAGGATTTAAATACTATTTAAAACTAATTAAATTATTTAAAAATACAAATTTAACTAAGAAAAATCTAGAAAAATACTTTTTTCTCTTTTTATATTTATCTTAACTTAATAAAAATGAAAAATTATTTTTTTGAGCCTTTTCTTAATTATTTGTATTTAAAGCTATTTAAAAATGCTTAAAAACTAATTTAAATTAAGAAAAATAGCAAAACACCTTAGAAAAATCTGAAAATTTCAGGAAAAGTCTAAAATGTTATTAGGAATATGAGAAAATTGGAAAAACAGGCACTTGTTTGGAGAAATATGAAGCTGCTTAATCAAGTGCTTATTTATAAGCACTAAAATAAGCCAACAGTGACACAACAAGCACCAATCTATTACAGAAGCTCAAATATGCAATAAGAACTCTAATGCAACTTAAATCAACAGGCTATAACTTCAGAATCACAATGAACACAGATTTGATGTCTATGAGTTTCTAGTTCTACAACAGCTTCGAGTACTACTTTAAGCTTATGCGTAAGCTTCAAAATAAGCTCAATGTGAGAAATAACACTTGGAACTTATAAAAGACCTGGTTGAGAGTACTTAAACCAAAAATCAGACAATGACAAGCTCTATTAAGCCCTGTGCACAAGTCGCCATTTCGTGAAAATCTCAAGATTCACTGAAGTAGTGGTGCAGGCACTTTTGCCCTCGAAAGAGAAGCTGATTTGAAGCTTTTAAATAAATCACAAAATTCCACAAAAATACTGATAAGAAAGAGGACCAGCTGAGCTTTTTGAAACACCAAGATTTACTGAGTAAGTCCCAAAAATGAACTCAAAACAATTCCTTCTATGTGAGCTCAAAACAGATTTTCTAACTTTTTGACTTTTTGAGACAGAAATGGAATATTGACTTTTGCCAACTTTGATCTGATTTTATGGATTGATTATGTTAAAATAAGCTATGATAAACTGATTTTAAGCTAAAACACTAAGTTATACATCAATATGAAGAATTATGACTTGTGAATCCTTGACGCTTAACCTGTCAGGAGTTGAACTTGGTATTTTGACTTTAGTGAGTTTTGAGTGCATTAACAAGACTGAATTGCATGCTTTAGACCTACTTGAACTTACAGCAACACAACTAAATCACTGAATCAACCTCTATCATAGCAAACAATTCCAATCCAAACACCCTTTAATGGATTGTTTTGCAAGTGAAACTAGGCTAACTACTTTAAAACTGATAAAACTGATTAATCTGAGTTTTCTTGCACTAAACACAACTAATTAGACATGTTTTAACCACTGGTGACTACAGATACATGGACAAGTACAATATGCAAAAACTGAAAATAAAATGAAATACTCACAGGTGCTCAACTGATTGCAGGCTAAAACAAACCCCAAATCCTACTCTAACCTACCAAATCTAACCCATTATCACCACTGCAACACCAAGAACCATTCCAATTCCACTTTGAGTCTAAGAGTTGACTTCTGTTGACCAAGCATCAAATTTACTTGAAAATGATTCAAAAGCTTTTCAAAAGCTATAAATGACTTAAGTGAGCTTGTTTAAGCTTACAATGAAGCTAATGGAAACTTGTTCAATAGAAAATAAACCTGAATTCTCAACAAGAACTTGGAAACTTGGAAATTATATAAAAACTTTGATAAGTACTTAAAAATACACTACAAAGGTTTACTTACTCAAATGTGATACACAGAAACTAAATTACAACATTTAAACTTAAATTAGGACATTTAATTAAAAAAACGACATTTAAAGAAAACAAATAAAACTAGCTACTCCCTAAACTGCTTCTTTCTTCTCTCCTTTATACTCCAAGAGCTTTCTCTTTCATCCTCACTGTTTCCCAAAGACTATTTGAGACCATTGGGTGACTTTTATGACTTTTGGCCAAATTGTCAATTTTGGCGGAAATGAGTTTTTGGCAAAGGGAGGTTGAGTGAAGGGTGGAAGGAGGTAATTAATGTTATTTGGATGTAGTGGAGGAGGGGGGAGACAGGTTTAGTGATAAGGTGAGGCTGGTTGAGTGTAGCAGGAGTTTGCAGGCTAGTGGGGAGGAGGAAGGAGATTGGCGCCAAAGTCTGTTTGACTTGCTTGGCCAGGGTTGGATATTTAATAAAAAGGGGGTTCAAAAAGCCAAGTGACAGGGGTCCAAGGTCTAGGTAAGAGTCCAATTGGGTATATGATAGGTCCAAAGGTGTGTAAAAGGGTATTAATAACATAAGGACCTTATTGCAATTTCTGAAAATTCAAGGACCTAGGCTGCCAATTCAACAAAGTTTCTCCAAGGACCATAAGTGACAATCTTCAAAAGTATAAGGACCAAACTTGACAATTTCCAAATTCCAAGGACCATTTTTTGACAATTTTCAAACTTGAGGGACCAAAGTTGTAATTTTGCAACTTTTAAACTTTGAAGGGTTTGTTTTAACAACTTTTGAATCCCATGGACCTTAAATGACATTTCTCTTTGTTTTGATTTACCAGTGGACTGCTTTTGACAATTTTGAAACTTGGGGACTAAAACTCGCAATTTTTGCAAAATTTGATATGTTTTTCATCTGATTTTGATATTTTTGCATTTGAAACACATAAAACACTGATTTGTGATATTTTTATCATTTTGATGCATTTTTGAGTGTTTTCAGATGATTTTGCAGTCTAGACAGTATAAAAATGATGAGTATTTAGACACTCATCAAGCACTGCGTTGAAGATGAGGCTCGACTTAAGTACCGTCCTTCAAATTCATCTTTCCAACTGAAGTATCGACACCCATAGTCATCTGTACCTGGCTGTTACATGTTAAGAAAATAATAAGAAATGTATTTTTAACAAACAAATTATTTACATAAAACCCTTAAGCAAACGTATGATTATTTACCACTGAAAGAGGACATGCATAATACGGTCGGCCCGAAAAGGATTTCGTGGATTTCCGTTCTATAATAAATCCTCTATTACATCGACACCGGAAAGGATTTCCTTGGCACACCTGACAATGTTATTATTAATTTAAATATAAACAATAATCAATCACTATGTTTACAACATAAATCATTAATCAATTATTTACAACATAAATCGGTAATCAGTCACTATGTTTATAATTATTTACAACATGAATCATTCACTATATTTATAATTATTTACAACATGAATCATTAATCATTTACAATGTTTTGTATGTATATATTATTTACTAATTTGGTAGTCGATGCCTATATAATGATTCCCACTGGGATGCAACATCGGATCTGTGCCTCCTCCATTGTGGGTGGAGTTGCGGAAGTGGAGAATCTTCGTCTAGCGTCAGAACAATGTAATGACCTACTTCGTTCCCCACACGGGCTATCACAAGGGGTTCAGTTCTTTGTGAGAAGTCCGGACCATGATAAGCGGAAAACACGTATTCCAACCCCCGAGATATAAGTGCAACGGTCGTCTAAATACTTCTGCAATAACCAACCCCGTGTTTGGCATGTCCATGTAGCGATCAGCCGGTGCATTTCCATTTTCGAACCGGCCTATTGTACGGCGAAGTTCATTAAAACCATCTTCCCACCACAAACCCATGTAAACTTGCCAATTTAGGTCCATCTGTTGCAATAACATCTGCCTAACTTGGCGCCACAAATCTTGTTGTTGCCAAACATCATGGGCAACGCACCGAAACCCACAATTTCCGTCACCCACCACATTATATATACTGATTATGTATGGATGCCAAAGGACCGAAGCACACCCATCAACATTTCGCTTCTGCATCTCCATCGCATAACCCGTGGTCTTATCGACAACGGACTAGGACCCGTGAAAGAACTATGTCGGGCAGGCTGTTTGTTGAAGTTCGGGACTTGTCTTGATCTTGTAGCGGTGCTTCTTCGGTGATTTACGGTTGGAACTTCATTCAAGTCCGGGACTTGTGTAGCCTTGCCCATTTTGTCCTTTGCTTCGGACGCCCACGGGTATTTTTCTCAATAACAGTTCCCGTGTGTCATCGATGCGTGTTGGTATATCGATCTCAACTTCGTTAGCATATTATTCTTGACAAACGACGATGCTTTGGTAAAAACATTCCTGAATTGCCGAATGTCATCTCTAAACGAAGTATCATGATGATGATGATGATGATGATCATCATCATCATCATTACCGAAGAGCCATCTTCAGCGGTGGCCTATTGATATTAGGCCACCGGAACATGTAGGGTTCTCCAAAAATATTAACTTCTTCCAAAGAGAATGGGCGTCCCAAATCATTAAAAGTAGTATATTATAATGCCGCCAGTAAATCACGATATTAATGGGGAAAATAACTTGATAGTTATAAATTTACTTACCATGATATACATAGTATTGCATCTCGTGAAAGCATGGCAATCCGTAAATTGTACGCAACTTATGGCTACAATTGTCTACGGTGATAGCCAGGTGGAGTTCTTTGTGCATGAGATTGAAAGCATGGTGAGAAACTTTATACCACAAATCTTGAAATAGTAGAAAATTACAATCATTTATTTTCTCGCCGATGCTTCTATTTAAACTCTCTTTTATCGAATTTTCTTGCGCAAATACAATCTTATCGATTGCACTCAACAACTGCCTAAATTGGACTGTGTGCGCCCAAATATAATTTCAACAACGCTTGGTGAGCCTCAACTCTACACGCTTGTTGTCCGGTCAAGGAGCGATATTCATCGGTGATGTACGAGACAAACATGTGTCTGAAATCTCGCAGCCAGTTATCCGATACTCGCGATAGCTGAAAAAATAGTGAATTAATCAAAGGTCATTCGGGGTGCTTATTAATTGAATAATAATAAAAAATATAATTAACAATTTATTACGCGCATGGTTGACCAAGCGTTGTTGTAGACGCCATATTGTTCCTCGAACAAGCGGCGTGTCGGAGCTTTAACCAACCTATCCCATCTCCTTTTAATGGATTCATACTCATCTATCCCACCGCATCTGTTTCTCATAAACTTCATCAAATTTTGCTCTATATGCCATCGACAGAGTAATTTGTGAGCTGTAGGAAATTCTGCTCTACATGCCCCAACCAACGCTAAATCTCTGTCGGTGACAATAACACGTGGGTAGTATCTTTCGCCTATCACCTCTTTTATGCGTTGCAATACCCACTGAAAATTATGCCCCTTTTCACCGTGTATAAAGTCAGCACGCCATTGAAAATGTTTTTTTCGTTGGAGTTACTCCAACAATTTCCAACAATGGCAATTTAAACATGGTGGTATTGTACGTGGAGTCCATCAAGATGATTTCGGAAACGTACGCCATAGAGCATTCGAAGTGGGGTGAACAAAAAATAACTCCTCAAGCTCATTATGCTGATTCACCCTCGGGTAGTATGCATACCCTAATCCACCAGATGCAGTAAAGGACTTGAACTTGAGTTCTATCACCTACTCTGGCTCTCCGGAACTTATCAAGTGCGTTATATATAGTTCTAACGCTAGACACGTTATCCGGATTACGTCCCTTTATTGTCGAAAGTATATTACGTGGTGGTACGCTATACTCTGACAATTCTTTGACCAAACTCAACTCATCATCTTTTAATCGCATTGCATATGGCACACCATGCAACGACTCTAGCAACTCATGATTATGGCTATCACACTTCACCCTCAAAATCCAATTATATTGTGTTGGTCTATATTTTGCAACTAATCTGAATGGACAATTGCTTTTTTTTTGTTTTGGTTTTTCGTTTTCCACTACCGTGATATTCATAAATCCCGCCCTTTGTACACTTATAATTAATTTCGAACATCCGACCATTTTCTCGATTTGGTTCTCTTTTTAACAATGACAAAACCAAGCCCCGAGGCTATATTTTGCACCCACTCGCCATTTCCTCGTGAGAACGAAAAGCCTGAAAATACATAACAAATTTTATAAGACACTTTTTTTTTAACTAATACTTTTTTAATACTTTCATAACAAATTTTACCTCTTGTCTGATAAATGGGCAATCCTCTGATACTTCCTCGCGATAACGGAAAGCCTGAAAATACAAATTTTTTTTTTCAACAAATACTTTATATTTACATTTTACAACCTTTTTTTTACTTTTCTTTTACAAATTACATTATGTTTCATTTACAACTTAAATATACAAAATAATCTTTTTTTTTACAAATGACAAATTTTTTTTTACAAATAATACATTTTTTTACACAAATAAAACATTACAATACATAATTTACAAAACTTATACATTAATAACTTATCCCTTTTAATAAAAAAAAAAAAAAAAAAAAAGAGAAAACGCGTATACGCGTTTCTCTGATTAACCCACGCATACACATCTGTCTCACTCTCTCTCTCTCATTATCATCACACACACACGCAAAACTTTTCTCTCACTCTCTCTCTCTTTATCTCATCTCTTTATCTAATGATCCATGGTAAGTTCTTGTTCTGATTACATGTTCATGATGTTTATATCATGTTTGTTTGATGTTTATGTTGAGTTAAATCAAAAAACACGTTTTTTTATTTACGGTTTGGGTGATTGTGTTCTGTGAGGGTGATTTTGTGATGTTTGTGTGATTCTTGGGTGATATTTGGGGTTAATTAAATGGATCTTTTAAAAAAATTGAGAACGCCTAATTTTTTTTTAGGGTTTGGGTGATTGTGTTTTGTGATGGTGATTGTGTGATGTTTGTGTGATTCTTGGGTGATATTTGGGGTTAATTAAATGGATCTTTTAAAAAAATTGAAAACGCCTAATTTTTTTTTTAGGGTTTGGGTGATTGTGTTCTGTGATGGTGATTTTGTGATGTTTGTGTGATTCTTGGGTGATATTTGGGGTTAATTAAATGGATCTTTTAAAAAAATTGAAAACGCCTAATTTTTTTTTAGGGTTTGGGTGATTGTGTTCTGTGATGGTGATTGTGTGATGTTTGTGTGATTCTTGGGTGATATTTGGGGTTAATTAAATGGATCTTTTAAAAAAATTGAAAACGCCTAATTTTTTTTTTAGGGTTTGGGTGATTGTGTTCTGTGATGGTGATTGTGTGATGTTTGTGTGATTCTTGGGTGATATTTGGGGTTAATTAAATGGATCTTTTAAAAAGTTGAAAACGCCTAATTTTTTTTTAGGGTTTGGGTGATTGTGTTCTGTGATGGTGATTGTGTGATGTTTGTGTGATTCTTGGGTGATATTTGGGGTTAATTAAATTGATCTTTTAAAAAAATTGAAAACGCCTAATATTTTTTTTTAGGGTTTGGGTGATTGTGTTCTGTGATGGTGATTTTGTGATGTTTGTGTGATTCTTGGGTGATATTTGGGGTTAATTTAAAAACCCTATGGTATAAGCGCTACAAACCGCTTATGTGAGATGGCGATTATGTGATGTTATTGAAACTGCCAGAGTTGTGGGTGCAAAAGGGTAGGTTAACACCTTGATCTGCCACCATTGAGTGGTATGAATACCGCCCGCCTACCCCAATCCACGGATCTGTGTGGTTTCTTGTGAAACCGCTATTGCTTATGATAAAAAATGTGCTTATGTGCTTATTGAAACTGCCAGAGTTGTGTGGGTGCAAAAGGGTAGGTTAACACCTTGATCTGCCACCATTGAGTGGTATGAATACCGCCTTCGCCTACCCCAAATTCACGTGCTCGTGTGGTTTCTTGTCAAACCGCTTATTGCACACAAGCATATTGCACACAGGCTCAGATTAGAACCGTTCTAACATTACTTTATGGGTTGGGTTATTTCAACGGTGCCTAGTATTTTATATCAACCCTCCCTAGTTTTAGAGGGTTTGGAGATGAAATTGCTTATGAATCTGAAAATAACAAACTGCTTATACACTTGATAAGCAGTTTGTTATTTTAAGCCGATTTGAAAACTTTTTTAAACCGATAAGGCAATGATGATATGAAACTTATGATTTAAAATAAAAACATGATTTTGGCTTGGCATTTCCGAATGGGCGGCAAAAAAATAATTCATTTTGCAACCTTCGATGTTGCGACCATAAATGATAATATGAAACTTAATCTGAGCCTAATGTTATCTCTATTATTAATGTGTAAAGTTTCATTACCTCTGGTGATTGAGACATATCGGCAGCTTAGGTATTTGTTGTTTTTTTGTGGTTTGTTACTTGCGGCTTGTGTTTCACTTGGCTTGTGTTATAACCCAACCCTATGTACTAGAGAGGGTTAATCTAAAAAACCTGGCACCGTCGAAATAACCCAACCCTATCTGTAACTTGTGTAACCTTCACTTGTTGTAACTTGTTGAACCTGCTTGTGGTAACTTGGGGGTACTTTGAAAATAATTTAGTTTGTGGTGAGAGTAACTTTGTGGTAATTTGTGAATGTGATACCTTGTGGTGATGAGGTCGAATATAAATTGGGAGGTTTAACTACCTACCACTTTGAGATTGTTCCTTGTGACTTCCTCCGCAGTTTGGGAATCTTACTGCAGTTTGGGAATATTACTGTTGCTTTTGGTATTTGCTTGTGAACACTTGGGCAATCTAACTTGGTTGCAACTGGTATTGTGTCCGACCGCACTTGTGTGCACCAGTTTGGGAATCTTACTGCAGCTTTGGTTATCTGTTGCTTTTGGTATTTGCTTGTGAACACTTGGGCAATCTAACTTGGTTGCAATCCGGTATTGTGCACCGATCTGTGCACTTGTGTGCAATCTGCCGCACTTGGACAAAAAATTTCAAAAAAAGGCGATGACGATTGGTTTTATAACCGAACGGCGCGGCAAAGTGATATTTTTATCACTTTGCGACCTTCATATCCGAGCCTAATGGTTTTCTAAATTGGCGATGATGTTAATCTGAGCCTTTATGCAATCTGCTTGTGTGGTAATGCAATCTGCTTGTGTGCTAATGCATTCGCCAGTGATAATGCAATCTGCTTGTGCTTATGCACTTGGACAAAAAATGGCGATGACGATTGGTTTTATAACCGACCAAGACGCAAAGTGATATTTTTATCACTTTGCATCCGCCATATCCGAGCCTAACACTTTTTATCAATTGTGCAAATGTTTTCTAAATCGGCGATGATGTTATTCGAGCCTTTATGCACTGCTTGTTTGCTAAATCTGCTTGTGTGATAATGCACTCGCTTGTGTGCTAATGCACTTGGACAAAAATAACTTAGGACTTGGACAAATCGCTTGTGTGCTTATGCACTGGATAATACTTTTGGGACAAATAATACTTGTGTGATTGTGTGCTTATGCACTTGGACAAAAATAAATATTATGCACTGCTTGTGCTTATGCACTTGGACAAAAAATGGACCAAAAAAATGGAAATAACAGACTTGCGTCATTTTGTGCTGCATTTGGACAAAAAATGAAAAAAAAAACAGCAAAAAGACAAAAGTACAAATGAACAATAAAAGTACAAATGAACAGTACCCTAAACTAGGGAGGGTTTGCAGGGGGGGTAGACCGGGTCTTAATAGTGTGACCCATATAAAATTATCTAAATTTTGGTAGAGATATATATATATTTTTTTATTTCCTAACCTTTGATATATGGTTGGGTTGTATATTAATGAGTAGTGACCACTATACCAACATTTTGTGATCACTTTTACATTTCAGCTAAATCAAAGGGGGTATATTCGTCATTTAATTCCAAAAAAAAAAATCAAAGTCACGTACTTGAAAATGATATGTGGCGCATTTTGGGTGGAGTTGCAAAGTTGCGGAGTTGCTTATGATCATTTTAGAGATTGAATGAAAAATTGACCATGATGTGAACTTCTCTCAAGATTTTGAAGGTTTTTTATGTACTTATCTCTTAAAAAGGGACAAGATACGCGGGCACCCCATAAAGTGATACGCAGGCACCCTATAGACCATGGGGCCTATGCGCAGGTATCTTCTTTTTTTTTTCTTTTTTTTCTTTTTTTTTTTAAATCACAGAATATTATTTTCATACAGATATTTAATTTGAGTAGCTTTTATATGATAAGTATTTATTTGTGTGGTGTTTTTATATGTATAGTGTATTTATTTGTGTAGTGTTTTTATATGTAGAATATTTATTTGTATATTGTTTCCATTTAATTAAACAATAACAATAAAACATTAGACATTAAAACATTAAACAAGTACAACAACAAATGTTTTTAATATTAAAACGAAATCTACTCCACATGAAGATTATTAATGTCATCTATAAGCTCATAGAGTATTCCACTCGACTGACATGCGTGATCAACTTGATTTCTTGCCAATTCCAAATGATGCCCAACGCCTTTTATTCTGCGTCAACAAATTGTTTTGAGCCAATAGATGTTGATCGTTTTATCTTTAGTTTCGAGTTTGAGCAAGCCGTTGAAGAAGATACCACCAAAGTACTTTTGTTGAAATATTTTCTTCACATGAAGTATCGACACCCATACTTCTCTCTGTTACATGATGAAACAATTATAAGAATTGTATTCTAAACAAACAAGTTATTGATATATTTACGAAATACGCAAACGCTTAATTATTTACCTTTGACAAAGGACATGCATAATACTTCACCACAAGTTTTCTGTTGGGATGTTCTTTCAATTATAAATCCATCGCCGACAACGACACAAGAAAGAATTTTCGGTTGTTGATCTAGCCAAAAGAATTTGATAATTATTCACAACATAAATCTGTAATATCATGGTTCACAAAATTAGAAGCTTCGAATACATAAATAACCAATCTTGTTATAGATTAATAGTTGATAAATGGTTCACAAAATCACAATATAACTATAAACTAAGATCAATCACGCCCGAAAAGTAGTCGCCCAATGATGCCATATGTCCCACACGAAACTCTAACTCAAATGCTGCCTCCTTAATCCCAAGAATCTCGCCTGCATCTGGCCAACGCGAGACCAGAATAAAAGACGGGAAGAACCGGGGTATAAAATTGTCCTCATCCGCGGAGATATAGCCGAGAGCGTGGCACATAAGATGGAGAAGAAGGCACATAATCTGGACTCTCAACACGATCAGGTGTGTTGTTGACACATTAAATGTCCTTCCACTGAATGTCATCCGATTCTTGTAATAAAAGATGAGGAAAAACCGGAGCAGGAGCAGAAATTCTGTAACAAAATGTGTGGTTGTAAAGTGGAGGAGTAGAGCATGACAGACAATGGCACATGCCACATGCCAGATGCCAGCACGGTGCCCAAACAAAAACCAAACTTTGGTCTTCACAAAATTTCTATAAATGCATCACACCGTCCCATTCATCAACCACACACCTGTATAAATCACATAATTGAACAAATAGTCCTCCACTATTTTTTATTCATATCTTTTTTTATTGTCAAATGCTTTTGCACAGAAAGTAAAACAATATTGTTTTTCAATTGTCTTTCTTATTTGTAGAGTTGATGACAATGATACTAAAATATTATATGTCGGCCTATTTTTTCCTTAAGCTTCTTTCTGTATACTGCTATAACATAAAAACATAAGTAGATGTAACGGAAGGCCATATATGTTTCTCTCTACCTTGAAGTTGAACATATCTATACTTTTATATTACTTATATATAAAGCATTAAGGGCACGTTATGTATTAGAGAATGTCATAGAATGAAATAGAGAATGAAATTGTAGAGAAAGTGAATCATGTTTGAAAAAAATAAAGATTTTACTGTTTGGTACAAATAAAAAATGCGTGTGATATAGAGCATTCTCTTGTTTAGTTATTGTATATATACATGAATAAAAATGAATTTTATCATTTAATTTTTTTTTTTAAATATTCGATTACCTAAATTATCATTAAAATAATATGATTATTTAAATGGCTACCTTAAATAATAGTTATGATTATTTATAATAGTTATGGTGAATATTAGAGAATCTTTTGTTGGGTGCAATTCGTAATAATGTGCACAACTGAAAATTAATTCTAATAACATTTATTTATAAAAGTTGTGGTGAATTTTGAAAAAACCCAAACATAAAAAAATTGATATTAGCATTTGAATACCTGGTTTTATAAGAAAAGGTTACAATACAAACGTTGATATGAAGATTTGATATCAAGCTCTCAATTTTTGTATTTCAAAAAAAAAAAAAAAAAAGCCATTTGTAGACGATGATTGAAATCAATTTTTTATTATACGGAAGACTCAACCATGGAAAGCCTTCCCTTTTGTTCGCTAATTCTTGATATCCATAAATTTTTTGTCAAAAAGAACATAATAAACTAAAATACATGATTCACCTGAAAAATTTATTTTAGACTACCCGCCGCGGCAACGCGCGAGTACCCTGCTAGTAAAACACAATGTAAAAACCATTTGAAGCACAAATATAACTAAAAAAACTATTCAATACATACAGTTAATACACTATTTAATTCACTCATTCACCAAAATATACAACCATTAACTACAATGTACAATCTAATCAAGTTACTAAACCAAGCACTTAAAAGTAAAGCCATTAGGCTGCCCGCAGTGGTCGGTCGACCGGTTTGGTCGCCGCTGCGCCGACTGAGTCGCCGCCATTGCAGCATGAGGGTCGATTGGGTAGGTCGGCTCCAAAATTGACGAAGGGTGATTGTACTGAATGAAATAATCAATATTTTGTTTGTGATAGCTTCGGTTAACAAAAGATATAATTATTTCCGCCGTGTTAACTAAAGTTATAGTTAATTGTAAATTAATTGTTTAATAAATGTGTGACTGCGTAACATCACATTTTCAGAAAATATAGTCACAGGTACTCGTCGTCGCATCATGTGAATACCCTACTAGTTATATTTTAATTTAATGATGTCCCTTCTTAAAAGTTGTCATATCTTTTTATTTTCGCTTGTTTATATATTTACTAGCAGGGTACTCGCGCGTTGCGGCGGCGGGTACCTTGTGACGATTAAACAAATAAATAGATTTTGATGAGATCGGGTTCACTCGTTTGTATCGGTTATAACGGTCCTATCCGGCTCATTTTCGGATGGCTTTTATTGGCTACCCGAACAGGTAGCGACTCCGGTTTCCGGTTGAACCTATTGATCCGGTCCGGTTTTCAAAACTATATGTATCATCAACTTGTTAGTTTGTATGAAGTTTTGTGTATTTTATTAGTTTGTATAATAGTATATAATAACATATGATTTTCATTTTAAGGGTGTTTTAAAAATAACATTAGTTATTGTGTTTAACTAGTTTATACATTGGATTATGTTGTAGCTTGTTTAAATTATACATTGTGAAAATAGTATTGTACTTTTTAGTAAGAGGTGTCTTAATTGATTGTATTAAATTTAGTAGATATGCTTTTAATTGGTTGTATAATGTGAATACATTATTTTTTATCTTTAAGTAATGATGTATTTTAATAGAAGTATTAATTATGTGTTATACTAATACTAGTGCATTAAAAAGTTGTACAATATATTTTTTTGTTTGTATATTTCCATTTTCAATTAATGTTAGAAATTAAGTTTTAGAGATATTTAATTCTTCAAAAATGTGTTTAATTTAATTGTACATTTTGCTTTGTTAGTTGTATTGCTTAATTTTAAAAATGTGTTAGTCATTTAATGCATAAAAAGTGCTTCATGCTTTATAAGATAGTTAAATAATATAGCTGGAATACTTGCATAATACGGCGGCGGATACCCTGTAACTATTTTTTATGTAGATGAAAAATGATCCTCCTCACAAAGAATTAAAAAAAATATTGGTGTATGAGAGATATGAAAATGGTTTGTGTGGATTTATATGATGGATGTGGTTACACATATTTAATAATCATTATTGATAGTAATGACTTTTAGCAATTACACGATTTCAATAATTATTGAAGGCTGTTACAATGATATACTAAATGGGCTCTTGCAGTGTTATAATTAATGGTATTGATGACCATTAAAAGACAATATTGCCATAACAAGTAAGTTAAGGATACTAAGTTTTAAGCCTTACTAATAATGGAATAGCCCCAAATCCATTCTAATGTAATAGAGATAGCTATAAGTAATTAATGTGTTAATTATGACTAGCAGGACGTGTTTTGTTCTATCTTTAAGACCGAACCATAAGCAATCCAAATCCTTTGTTTCTGCTTCAAAACAATACCGCAACACTTTTTCAAGATCTTTAAAATTAAGGTCTCGAGTAAGGTGGTTTTTAGTCTTCAAGATCCTTAAAGGGTCTCAGGTAGGTTTCACTTTTGTTTTTCGTTTAAGTCTAACCGAAAAAAATATGGAATGAAACACGATGTGTTTTGTTCTTTCTTTTAATTTTCGGATATTGAACTATAGGAGTTATGCTTCTAAAAGATCTATGATGATATTTCAAATACTCTTTGTTATCAGACACAACAGTCAAGATCCAGGTGGAAACCAACACTGATCTCACTCTTAATTCAAGGGTATTCAAAAGAATTTATGTGTGTATTGGTGCACCTAAAGCTGAGTATAGAGCTACAAAAACAAAGATATTGGGGTTGGATGGTGCTTTCATAAAAGGACCATATACATGGCAAATTTTGACGGCTGTTTGTTTTAATGGTTATTTACCTACTCTCTTGCATACGTTGTTGTTGTTGAGGCCGAGTGTAAGAGTTCTTGGTTATGGTTCCTACAAAATCTAGGTGATGACCTTGATTTAAAACTAAACTATAACTACACTTTCATTTCAGATAAACAAAAGGTAGAATTAATTCCGTTAACACTGGTTATATCAAATTCATTACACATAAGCAATGTTTTAATCCACTATGTGTTTGTTTTAATCCACTATGTCCTACTTGTAACAGGGTATTCTACCAGCTATCCACAAAAAAAAAAAAAAAATCCTTCTACTGAACACAGATACTGTGTTAGACACATCAATGAAAACATGAAGCATATTTTTAAAGGAAGGATTTACAAGGATCTTTTGTGGAAGTGTGCAACAACAACTACTGTGGGCTCAGTTCAAAAGTACATGGAGGATGTCAAAGACTTCGATCCTAAAGCTCATGAGTAGTTACAAAAGATACAAGTAAACTCATGGTCATGTCTTTTTTTCAGGTATAACATTTTTCATATTTTTACTTTAAGTGTGTATATAGTAGGGGTGAGCATCGGGTCAAAACCAACCCGACCCGACAAAAACCGACCCGAACCGAAAACCGAAAAAGGCAAAAACTCAAACCAAGAACCGAACTGAAATATATATATCAAAACCGAAACCGAACCAAATAACTCGGTTCGGAGCGATTTTCGGGTTTCGAACCGAAAAAACCGAAAAAAGCCGAATCGAACCGGAACCGACAAAAACTGAAATAAATATACAAAATCGAAACTAAACCGAAAAAGGTCGGTTCGGTTCGGTTCGGTTTCTGTCGGTTCGGGTCGGTTTCCGGGTGAATTTGCTCACCCCTAGTATATAGTGGGCATAATCTTTGTGAGGCACTCAATAGTAAGTTGATAGATGGTAAAGATAAAAAAATAATAGGGTGTTTGGATACATTAAGGAGTATTTGATGAAGATGATATTAAATGTGCAAAAGGTCATAGACAAGTCTAATGGTCCCTTAACCCCAACTGCAACAACCATTTTTAAGGTTATTAAGCAAGAAGCTAATGACTATTCAATTATTTGGAATGGGGCTGATAGTTACCAGTGTAAGGGACCATGAAATGACTAATTTGCAGTGAATATAATGTTAAGGAAATGTACATGTAGGAGATAGGAGATAACCGATATTCTATGTAAACATGCTGTAGCAGCAATGTATAACATGGCAAATGATGGTAGGAAGGTAGGTATACCTGAGGATTGGGTCCATCAAGCATATTGGCTAAAAACATGAAAGTAGACGTACAACTATAAGATTGAAGGTATTACTAACAGTCAATATTAGCCTACGTGCAGCACACCTAGTATCTTATTGCCCCTACATCATCATGTTCCCATTGGCAAACCAAGGAAGAAGAGGAGAGTGACCAAAGATGAGATGGCTGAGAATGCGTTGAAGGAAATGGTCAAGGATGAGAAGCTTTTAAAATATAGGAAAGACTCTCACTTTCATTCAATGTAGTACAGACTGTCACAACAAAAGAGCATGTACAGGTCCAAGAAAAAAGAAGGCAAAGGGAAAGGCAAGAAGAAGGCAAGAACTGAGGGTGTTGCAGATGTTGAACCAAATGAGGCTGATGCAGGACCAAGTCAACCAATAGAGGCACAATCAACCCAAGAGGTTGGTAGTCAGAGGATAAAGAGTACCAGAAGGGTTGCCAAAGAAGCTGAAGTTTGAAGGGTTTTATGAATGACAGAGACAAACAATTATTTTTATGTTATAGTTTGTGATATTCTTTAAAGACATTTAATAAATTTAGATGCAGTGTGAGTTTCTTTTAATACATTTAATAAATTCTTCCAACATTGTGAGTTGCTTCTATGTTATTGTTTGTGAGTTGCTTGTTGTTATGTTGACTTGCAATTGTCAAATAACTTATTTTTTGATGCTTTATTGGTTTATAAAGAGTCATTGAATATCAGTTATATTGGGTATGGAATTCACAGAAGGCAACATCTTTCAGAACATCCATCTATTCAAAGCCACTACAACCAAAGTTGCCTACCATAATGCAATATCTAAGAGTAAACAACACTTCATCAAACCCATATCATCACCATTTGAACTAACCAATGTACTGAAACAATCCCAATCATAACAACAATTGTTGAATACTTAGAACCAACAATAGATAACCAAATATCATGACTTTACAAAAAAAACAAAAAACAAAAAAAAAAAACAAAACTTATAATCCCAATTAAGATCTCTCGAGACCCTCTTAGCACTAGAAAAACAACCAAATGTCCTCAAATTCAGGCACAAAGTACTTGTCATTTGGAACTCACCTCACTACAATATAAGGAAACTATCCTTATGAGTTTATAACTCCAACAAATAGAGGAATATAATAATCCATTTTTTTTTTTACTATTTTAGTCAATTGAGAGCTCAAAATAACCTATTTTATATAGATATTGTCAAATTCCATGATATAAAAACTAAATCAAAAAGTAAAAACCATTAATAAGAGCATGTTCCTATTCATCCCACAAAAGATCATTCACATAAAAAAATGATTAACTACATCCCACATAAACAAACCAAAAATAGATACAACCTAAAGTGTCATTCACAACCATCCTAGAACCACTTGTAAACGATATAGATCATAAAACAAGCAAAGACCAGGTATATCCTCAGCCTCATCACTAGTTCTTGTTGCTCCCTGAACATCTGAAAATACTCCTTGATGTCCTCTTCCAGCGCATTCCTATCCCTAAGAAGGCCAGGAATGATCTCAATAGCTCTTTGGCACATCAGGAGATCTATCCACCCAGATGTCCCACAGTCCAAACCCTAAATCATCCATACAACAACACAGTGAGTCACATTTAATGTAAGTATCTCCTTCTAATTCAGTATGATGAGTCTTACCGCGTTGGGGTACCAGAAGAACCTTTTTCCTAGATTTATGTCCGTCCAGGATGTCTTGATCATAACAACATTACCACATTCGCAAAGCACCATTGTTATGTTCTTAAGTGTATTATCGGTAGTGAGAGTGCAATAATGGTCAAAGTTATGTGTTATATAAGAATGAAAACTTTGTTGCAAAAATGTCCTTCAACACAAAGGTAAGTGTGCAAGTGGGGTGTCAAGTGAATTTTATGGTAGAAAAAATGAAATGACGAAAATACCCTCACGTGGAACGCACGTGAGGACTCACTAACAGGATTTTGTAATGCTCGTTAGCCAAAATACACGAATTGCAACAAACTACCATACACATGGACATTGTTCGCAAAAAGTGCAAACCTTAAGGACATAACTCGCGCATTTTTTTTCTTCAAGGACATTTTTTGCAAAAATGACAAACCTTAGAAACATTTTTTGCAATTTACCCTAAAAAATAAAAAGGCTGCATAATCAACCTTTTGTGATGACTGAATATAGGGAGTTTATTTACACACTCTATTAAATGATTTGCACATTCAAATTGTTTGTCTCTTGACATTTATATCTTTACATCACTTTTAGTTACTCCCTCCGTCCTAATATTATTGTCTCCTATTGACTTTTTAAGTATTTTTTTTTCAACTTTGACCATAATTATTTTTATTTGTGTTATATCATACTTGATGAAAAATATATAAATGTATTGGGTTTTAAATGTATTTTCATTGGTATAATTTTCATCAAGTATTATATAACATAAATAAATATTAATGGTCAAAGTTGTACAAAAAAGACTAGTCAAAATTAAAATGGACAATAAAATTGATACAAAGGGAGTACTATTCACCCATGTAAGAATATAAATATCAAAATACAAACTTTTCAAGTGTGCAAATTATTTTGTGAATAGAGGTGGTTTGCACACTTTTATAAATGATTGGAACACTCAAATTTATAGTGTTTGGACATTTATATTCTTACAAAATGAATATAACTAAAAGTAATGTGAAGATATATATGTCAAGACACTTTAAATTTAAGTATAGTAATCATTTATAAAAGTACCTCATTGTGAAATGCAAATCACCTCCCTCGAATATATGAGGGGTAAATGTTGTAATTTTGAATATTGAAATTGCCGTTTTCTCCTCTCTGTCGGTGAGTCACTATTGCCAACAAACAAACTTCAACCTTGGTCCGTAAGAATTTTAATTTTCTTTATTTAATTCTCATCACATAAAAAGTCTAGTGTGTATATAGCAACACAAGATTAGCAATAATTATCTTTTCCTCCATTCATTCCCACTCTTTCTCTCTCTCTCATCACACCCATATAGAGAGAAGGGAAAAAAAACAAGACTTTCCTTTACTCAAACCCCGTTTTCCGTACACATTCCGGGCACTTGAAACATGTCACTGGAAAAGCCTTTAAACCCATCATGGGTATTCCGGTCAACAATCCACTGGTCCTTCAGAGTTCTCATGTTAGCCGTAGTCATTGGCCTAGCACTCTTCTGGGGCATCGACACTTTCGATGTTACAAAAACCCACCAAGATCTTTTAACCACCACCAACTTTATTACCAAAAACATAACAACAACAAACTTCAACTCCACTGCAATCCCTCAAAACTTAACTAAAACATCATCACCCCAAGTACCACAAGTACAACAACCCTTGAACAAGAAGAATCTTTCATGGGTGTCAGTTGAGCTAGACTCAAACTACTCAACAAACTTGTTTTCAAGATGGATGACACCTGGTGGTGAGCCATGTAAAGATTCAACTACTGAAGATATCTTTATAAATGGTATTGATAATGGTGAAGAACATGGTGTTATTGAGTTGACTAGTGGGGTGATTCATGAATATGTTTTCCAGGCAGTGGATGGATCTGGGAGTTACAGGTGTTTGGGTGGAGACTATTTCGAAATCGATTTGTCTAGTGACAAATGGAAGTCACGTCCTCCTGTTCAAGATTTTGGTAATGGTACTTATTTGTTTTCATTGCAAGTTCATCAAGATTTTGTAGGGGAGTTTAATTTGACTATTGGACTGTTGTTTAGACATTACCAAGGTTTAAAGTTTTCGCCTGAGCGGTTTGCGGTTGATAAGCTTTTACGCGTAGTTAGGATTCGGATTAGGAATGATGACAAGAATGTGTTAGCTAAGTTGCCCGAAATTAAACAATGTGGTAAGTCTGATTATAAAAAGGATTTATGGGCGGGTCGTTGGACACGCCATGGTAGGAATGATGAATGTAGGATTAGTAATGATGGGAGGTATAGATGTCTAGAGCCGAATTACCCGTGTCAGCATCCGTGGTGCCACGGGGCGTTGGGTTCTGTTGAGAGTAATGGGTGGGTTTATTCGACGCATTGTTCTTTTAAGTTGTTTGATAAGAAATCAGCTTGGAAATGTTTGAATAACCGTTGGTTGTTTTTTTGGGGTGATTCGAATCATTGTGATACTATTAGGAATATGCTTAATTTTGTGTTGGATTATGAGATGGGAGTTGTTCCTAGGTTGTTTGATATGAACATTACTAACCCGAAGGATCCTAAACAGTCTTTTAGGATTACTAATGTTTTTAATGGTCATTATAACCATACGGGTAACTACCAAGGGTTGAATTCGTTATATAATGATGGTTATAGAGAGTACTTAAGAGGGTATTTTTCGGGTGAGGTTGTGCCCGACACATTGATTATGAATTCAGGGTTACATGATGGGGTTTATTGGCCTAATTTGAGAAGATTTATAAAAGGTGCAAATGATGCTGCTGCATTTTGGTCCGAGGTTCTTGATGGGGTGAGGCGGAGGAACGTTGTGGTCCCAGAGGTTGTATATAGAACTACTGTAGCTACAGGTGGATACGCGCGCAGATTGGTGTTTAATCCAAGCAAAATGGAGGCTTTTAATGGTGTTTTTGTTGATAAGTTGAGGCAATTTGGAGTGATCGATTATATTGTAGATCATTTTGATATGACATATCCTTGGCATTATGATAACCGGTGTAACGACGGGGTGCATTACGGCAGATTTCCAGCGAAGGCGCGGTGGAGGGATGGTCAGATTGGACACCAGTATTTTGTTGACCTTATGTTGTGTCATGTGCTGCTTAATGTACTATGTTCAAAATAGGTAGTATTGGGTATATTGGGGATGTATTAATTTTGTATATCATGTATTTTTTGACCTTCTAATATGTATATGGTAATTCATGAGAGCCGTGTCGCAGCAACGGTCATTCTTTGTTATTTACAACTTGTAAACGACTGAAGATAAATATAATTCTATTATGTATACATTTTTACTTTGCATATCATGTATTTGGTCTATGTGCACTGGTTTCTTGGTACTCAGTATTAGGGAAGTTATTTTAAGTAAATTCTTCTAAGTTATGTTTACAACATCAAATAAAGTTCTGCTAATATTCTTTCCAAATCCTAAATGGACTGATTAATGATTCACCAAAATTGATAAATCTAAAAGTGATCATTAAAGAAGAGCGCTCCTTCTGTCCGACCATCACCCGTTTATTATGAGCATTGTCATTCATCTACCTGCAAAGTGCAAACACATAGCAACCACCACACAGAAGAAAACCCCCCGAAAGTCATGGCTTCAGACGATTTAAATTTTTGTCCCATGTGTATTTTTGTGCATATATGATTTGTGTATTCTTCTATTCCTGATACATGACACTACATGCTCGCGCTTGCTGTTGCCACAAACAGCACTGCATGGTTGGGTACTGCGGCTATTGTTACCAACATGCAGAACTTTCCACTCAATAGGGGAACAATCGCTGGTATTTGCCTCAGTGCTGCAGTTCTAACAGAAGTGTACACAATGGTTCTTAAAGGATCAGCTTCTGCTTTATTACTCTCCTTTGCACTTGGTATTCCTGTTATGTGTCTGTCTATGATGTAATTCATTCGACCATGCACTCCAGCTTACGAGGCCGACTCATCCGAAACGCTCATTTTCTTTTTGCTCAGTTAGGAAGTGTCGATCTTGCAGCCTTTCTACTAACTATTACGATATTAAAAAAATGTTGTGAATCTAAGTGATGCTTTATAAAATGACTTTATTTCCTTCTGTCAAGAAGATTAACCGGGTAGCAAGTTCTTCTGACAATTTGACAGTGACTGAACCGTTGCTAACAGTGATTACTTACGATAGCATAGTGTGATTTTCGCCTTGCTAAGAATAGTGCTTGCTTTAAAATGTTGTGTATCTAAATGGGTTGCGAACAACTCGCCAACATTTTGTTGATATTTTTGATTATATTGTTGACATTATTCTTGTGTGCTTATATTGTTGATTATTGAGGTAACACTTCTGCTTTCATGGACAAATATTCATGCTATCGTGAAGAAAAGTTTGCTTGCCAAGTTGAGGGTGTACTTACAATAGCATAGTTAGTAATATTTGCCTAGCTAAGTATAGTGCTTGCTTTAAAATGGCAAACTAAGCCTGCAAAATAAACTTTTATTGAATGACTTATGAGTTTGACGAATCCACACGATTGACTTTAAGAAATTAGAGGAATGGTATGCTTGCTTCATGTGATTTTACAAGAAATATATGACTTTAAGCAACGACTTATGTAATTCGTTTTTAAAGTTTAAGTAAGAATATCCAGAAAAGTATTTTTTTGCAATCCACGTTCAATAACCCGTGCATGCTCGGGCTAAAAAATGTAATAGGGTGAACTAATTATTATCACTAACCAAGTTTAACTACTCATTCAGATCTAAAACCACATGCATATGTTCCTTTGCCTCTTCAAATATATGTTTCATATATAATTATGACAGTTTCAGAATAATTGAAGCTATAAATAATAGAACTTACAAGTACAAACCAAACAAATATAGTTGAAATATAATTATTAGTTGTACTTAACCTCTCAATCCTGTAACGTGATAGTAGTTCATACCATTCAGTTAATCCACATATATGCATATTGTTTTTGCCGCCTTCGAATGATTAAATCATATATGCTTTGTGTGACATGTGTTAATACGGGTTTGTACAATTGTTTTGACATGTAACATAATATAGTAGTTGGGTTGGTTAGTAAAGTGCGAATTAAACTTTTATTAAAGTTTACATCTCGATTGTTTCTTTGTTTATCAGGTTTGTGTTTTGTTCTAATTATACTTTTTTTTGTTAAAGATTTCATATGAACGTGATGTCTTAATTAGTTTGTGTATGTAAAACCCCTAGTTTACTACGAAAAAACAATAAATAAATAATTAAACGTAATATAAAAATAACAAAACACAAAAAAAAATTAAATAAATAAAATAAAATATTTACTATATTTTAGACTTATGCCAAAACCATGTTAATGCAATTTATGTCATAACCACGCATGCGCAAGGGTTTAAAACTAAAAAATTATTAATACATTACATGTTGCATAACTAATGAAAGAATACTTTTAAGCCAAAATTATTATTTATAAATAAAAAATAAATAAAAACGTGTATACATAAGATTTCATATTCTTAATACAGCAAGTAAAACCATTTAAGACATGTTAATCTGTTTTTATTTTAATTGGTTATATACATAGGTAATTTTTTTTTAAAACATCATGGGTGTTATAACTAGTTTATCTATATCTATACTACATATAATAGAAAAACTGTCAAATATTGAAAAATGAAAAGTTGAAACTCAAAGGTGAGAGAAATGTATTGTGTAATTAATACTCTTATTAAAACACCCCATTACTTAAAAGTACATTAATTTATTCACATTGTACAACCAATTAAAAACATATCTAACAAATTAAAAACAATAAATTAAAACACCTCTTACTAAAAATTACAATAAAATTTTCACAATGTACAATTTAAACAAGCTACAACATAATTCTAAATATAAAATAATTAAACATACTTTAATGTTATTTGTAAAACATGTTATTATACACATTATACAAATTAATAAAACACACAAAGCTTCATACAAGCTAACAAGTTGATGGTACATATAGTTTTGAAAATCGGACCGGAACAACGGGTTCAACCGGGAACCGGCGTCACCACCGGTTCGGCTAACCAATAAAAGCCATCCGAAATCGAACTAGAGAGGACCCATTGAAACCGATACAAACTGGATAATCAGGTCTCATCGAGATCTATTTCTCTGGTTAATCGTCACAAGGTACCCGCCGCCGCAACGCGCGGGTACCCTGCTATACTATATATAAAGGAAAAACCAAAAAGTAAAAAGTGAAAAGTTAAAACTATTAATACATATCGAAAACCGGGTTGACCAGGGACGCTTCAAACCCGGTGGGTTGACCCTATTTAATTTGACCCGTTTTGACCCAACATGTCGGGTTGACTCAGTTTAAATCGATCCATTTTTTGACGGGAACGGTTCAACCGGTTGAACCACCCGGGTCGAACCGGGTTTTGTTTAATCCCAAAATCTTCAAACTTTTATTATTTTTCGTTTAGAACCCATTAACTTTTTTTTAACACAAAACGATTTGTCGCGATATAAATATATTAGGGGCAATTGCATATATATCCTTACAAAAGTCAATAATTGTATATATATCCAAACAAAACAAATAATTATGTATATATCCTTCTAAAAACTTCAATATTACATATATATCCAAATTATTATTTTGTAAATATTTAAAACATTAAAATATAATTTTAAGTTAAAATGCCAATTTTACCCTTACATTGTCTTCTACAACTCTACACCCTAACATTGATTGAAGAAAATCGTAAATCACAAATATTTTTAATTATATTTTCATTCGTAGTTCATTGTACTAATTTACACAAATGATATTCTTGCTTTTAGTTGGTTTATTAATTGCCCTTATTATATTTTAACTGATTCCAATCTAAATCTCATACAACTTTATGCTACCATCATCCTAGAGTTGCACATTTCATTTGTTGAAAACATTTAAAAATAAATCTTCTCAGATGTTGTGGTCTTTGCCTGTTTGGTGTTAGGAATGTTTATTGCTTTATTACTTGATTAATTTTGTTTGATGGACCTTTCGCTTTGGCTGCTGCGCATATGATGTCAAAATGTTTTTTTGATATCAATTAGTGAAAATCTTGTATTAGAAATAACGAATACGAAACTTATTTTTTGTAAGGATCATAATCATGTTGTTATCACTAGATGTTATGAAGATACATGTAGAAGTCTGGAGTGATGATAAGAACAAGGGCAAAATTGACATTACATATTCAAAATATGATTATCGTGTATTTTAAGATTTTAAATATGCATAAAATAATAATTTGGATATAGATGACATATTTATGACTTTGCAAGGATATATTTGCAATTATGAGTTTTGCTCGGATATATACGCAATTATTAGTCTTTGTAAGGATATATATGCAATTCCCTCAATATATTATATCTTTTATTATATAATAAAACAAAACCTCTAGTGGGAATTTTTCATTTAAAAAAAATCAAACCATACCTTATTAGGAAATAACTGGATTATTATTATTTTTTTTAAAAAAATGTTTAATAGAATAAAAGCCTAAAATACTTCCTAATTTGACATAAAATTTTAAAAATTCGTTTTTATATAAAAGATGTAGAAAAAACCTAAAAATACACATGTACTTAGTGGTTATTTTATAATAGTTTTGGGCCAAAGTGTAAATTAAAAAAGAAAAAAAGTGGAGTCCTTTCTCCCCTACAAGATTCATCCGAACAAAAATAAAAAACAAGAGTACTCCGTTTTTTTTGTGCGAAGATACTAATGCGACTAAAAAAACCTTAAATCAACATCAGTCAATCTCATTCATCAAATGTATGTTTTTTGGTTAATCTGAAAAAACCCTCTCCACAAGATCACACTCGGTTTCAATGGAAAATACAATAGATCTCGAATAGTAAGTTATACAATCGGATTGTTTTTTTTTTCAATAATTATTTGTTTTTACTTTTCAGTGTTGTTTAAGAAGGGATTGAATATGTTTCCCTGTGTTACTGGGACACGCCCAATGTCTTGGCAGGTACTATACATCGGTTGACAAAGTTATGTAAGTAAAAGTGAATTATGTGGTGTTTATCTATGTGGTTGCCTGAT
Source organism: Chrysanthemum makinoi (assembly GCA_910596185.1). Classification (NCBI taxonomy): domain Eukaryota; kingdom Viridiplantae; phylum Streptophyta; class Magnoliopsida; order Asterales; family Asteraceae; genus Chrysanthemum; species Chrysanthemum makinoi. The sequence continues at coordinate 198,164,090 of OU343216.1, read as the reverse complement.
TATGTTTTAATTGAAATAGTTCGTTGTTCGTCAAAACAGAGTTATGCATGAGATTGTGTTGACATGATTTATTATTTATGCACAACTTTTAATTGTTTAGTTAGTATCAACATGTATAATTAAACACTTTATATAACCTTTGATGATTATCTACATCAGATGCTATTCTTTAACTTGATGCCAAGAAAGATACACCGATAATGATAAGCAAACAAGAGGGAGTAAACTGACTGAAATTGTTTAAGATCCATTCGTTGGATAAGTTTTGTATGTTCATTTACGCTCTTTTGTAAGCTAAAAAACACAATTGATAAGTAGACTTCATGTAACTCTAATTATATATGGGGGTTTTTGGCATACAAGTGTATATACACATAGAAGTATAGCTCATCTTTTACAATTTTTTATCCCATTTAATTCTAAAGTTTGTTTATTGACACAGGAAGGGAGGATTCTTTTCAAGTTGATATTATGTGCAATGGCATCATGTTAGGTCACTAGATTTACAACACAAGCTTAATAGAAAGAGATAAAGGCGATTGAACAACACACAAACACACACACACACACACGTACAAGTAAAGAAAGGTTAGGCGTAGAGTGTATGTGAAAGAGTAAATTGAACAACCAACCCTCAAGTGAGGGTTATACAAGAGTATTTATAGGCAAGGAGCTAGGGCAACACTCCCACTCCTTCCCTTTTCCTTAATGGACATGGGCCTAAGCTTATGGGCCTTCTACATAAGCTAGACCTTAAACAAACATAAAGGCCATAATAAGCTACCTATTACATATGAGCAACTAACACTTGAATAAAGGTTTAGGAGTGATTCCAACAATCTCCCCCTCAAGTGTTGGTGATGAAAAACGGTGAAGGCGTTGATGTAATAGTAGCGTTGACGTCTTCTGACATTCTTCTTTCTTGTGAGAAGAATTGCCTTGATTCGAACCATCTCCCCAGTGTAGAGAGATAGTTTTCTTTGAACAGTTATGCTTTGACGTCATCTTTAACTTTGTTCTTTGATCATTGTTCTTTGTGATGAAAGTGATAGTATGTTGTTATCTGCATCAAGTCTGCCTCAGGTCTGCTTCGTTGCTCCAGTGTCTCCACGTCATTCTTCAACATGCTCACATGCTCTTTTGACGTTGGAATTCAGTACTGATGAAGTTCTTTAAGTCTTTAACTTTGTAGATTCTTTGATTTGACGAAGAATCATTCTGACTGTTGTGTTGCTTTTGGATAGAACTTCCATTAGTGATGATGTTGGCGTGAGCATGAGAATAATCTGGACGATCATTCCGCTCCAGAGCTTCCATAAGAAGAAAACATAAAAAAGGTTAGTAATAAGCGGATTCCGGCACTTACAAGTTTGAACTTCGAGAGTGTTAACAGCATAGTGTGAAAACACAACTCTAATTCTTACAAAGGCCGTTTCTGAATCGGAGTCCCACAAGTGAGATAACACGATGTACCGAAGTACACCTACGATTCAGATGAGTCGCTGAGGTACACCGAAGCATCACCTCACGACTGTAGACCGTTTGAGACCACTAAGCACACTCCACGGGGAGTTTCCGAAGCGACCTGCTGTCAGGGCTGTTTGATGTTGACCCTGGCAGGAGTTTCCATTCAATCACTGAGGATCACAAATGTGAATCTCTCATAAATGTTCTCGACAGATTGCTAGGATCTGTGAAGGACTCGATAATGTACCACTGAAATTCTTATTGTTGAACGTCAAGTGATGAAATGTCAAGTGTACCTAAGAGATATTTTGACGAATCTCGTGGCTCTAGACTCAATAGTGCGTTTTGGTTTCCTGAGCGGAGACTAGGGAGAGGGTCTCCTTCTTCAATACCAGCAATCTCTAAGAGAAAGCCGATAGTTTACGTAGGGTTCCCTGTGAGAATGAAACAAGCTTCTGTTGAGAGAAACTTGAGTGGTTAAGAAGGTTTAGTGCATGCGTCACTGGGTCCATGATGACTTTTAATCTTCAATACCGGTGTCATCTAGTGACAACCAGTAGCATATGAATTGAACCCGGTGTCTGCCCTAAGTTGAATAATCTGGAGGGCTATTTCTTTTCACCCTTTTCTTTGCATTTCTTTTTAATTCTTCAACTCCTTCTTTCTCCGATTCTCATTCTCTCCTTTTTACAATCATACCTAAGGACTTCTAAATTCTAACTATTGGTAGTGTCCTTGGGTAGATCCCTCCGGCTCTGGCGGATCATAGGACGGTTATTCCTAACCTTAATCACCTTATAACTCCATTGCCATAAAACCATTTTCAAGCAAATCTCTCAAAGGGTTTGTAGATGAAAACATGTTTGAACCACTATGAGAGTTTTATCTTTTAGCGAAATACTCCCTCCACATGTGCTTTAGAGTTTTGACGGAAATCAGCACAGTGAGGAAAGAGCGCGCACTTTTGAATTGATCGACTCAAGATAGACATTCCCCGCGAGACACGGTTACGTGGCATAGTTAAAGAGTTGCATTATCAGCTTTTAGGTGACAACTAACTCTAATAACTATCTTGAAGGTGTGGACAACCCCAAAAGGTTGTCAAACCCGTCAAGGTTCATGTCTACCAAGAGTTTCTCGAATGGTACATTCTACTCGGACAAGTCCTTTGCGAGACACGTTACATCACTAGCGAACTAGCTTGAAATTATTACCCGTCCCGGACAAGTCTTTTCGAGTTACTGACAGCTAAGATCTCGTCAATTCTTGGGTTAAAGTCTTTTCACATGAGAGTTCATATAGCAAAACACAACATATTTCTTATCACGTATTTTCTCCCCTTAAAAAATGGCATATAAAATGTTATTTTTGAAAAGTTGAGAATAAATATGACCATTTCGAGTGTTGTGGGAAGAATGACCATTGTGAACAATTTGTGAACAAAGTTTTAAGTCAAGTACTCCCTCTCAACAAGTGATATAAACGGTTGAGGTTTTGAAAATCATAAGGGAAAGTACTTGTTCTTTTGAGCAAAACCTTGAAAAGTGAAAGGTTTGATAGGTTTTACTCAAAAGTAAGAAGCTTTCGCCCTTTTATATGGATTGTGGCAATGAAGCGCACTACGTGGTCCTTTATTTACAAGTACGGGTTGTACACTGTAATATGTGCACAAGCCATTGACATAATAAATCATACATCCAAATTTATAATGAAAGAAGCAGTTCAAGGGGTACCGTGTAGTCCGTAGATGTCGCCAGAGTGTGAATCGGGCGTTGAAAGTCGGTGATGTTAATCCTAGGTCGACCACCAACATAGCTTTCCAATCTTCTGAACTGATCCCTTCAATACAACCGTTCATCAATCATCGTGATGATCCTCTTCACATCCTTTCGATCCTGAGAATTCCATCGCTTAGGAGACCCGATCTTTTGGTGTATATCCTTCAACCGGTAAGTCAATCCGTCCCTAACCATCTTCAAAGTGTGATCTCCAAACTTGTGAAGATCTCGGCACGCCATCAAGCAATTTCTTTGAAGTTCACCGCGTAAACGACGCCAATGGTTTGCTGATGAGTGTAAATTGTGAAAGCTGGTTGATGTCGGGAAGATCAAGCCGCGGTGGAGTGAAGTTGACACGGGTCTGATAAGATTCAACTGCCAGCTGGAGATCTTCTACACGCTCTTTGATAACTATGCGTCTGATGAAGATGAGCACTGACTTGATGAATTCACGTTGTACTTCAATGGAGAATTGTCTCATACGACCTGTACTTTGGCAAGGTACATGTCTTCGATGTCGTTGATAGACAAATTCTCAAAGTCAGCTTCAGAGAATGCATAATCCCTTTCGCCTTGTCTCTTGACCACAATATTCTTGAGATAAGTGTAGTCCCATTTAGACGAAAGATCAACGTGTTTGATGGCAACGATGTTTTTAGTACTGAACACCGCATGTTGAGAGTTCTGACCTGCAGCCTAGTAGTAGATTCTTCGACGTTCTGGCCAATGATGAATCCCATACATTGCATCTCGGTCGTATGCTTCCACTTTGTTGGAGAACAAGTGATTAGCTCTTTCCTCGATAGCTATGCAGTTTGAGTATTCGGCCGCCGGGAATGGAAGTGGCAAAGATGTAGCGTATTTCCTTGAACCATCGCCACCGTGAAGAAGAAATTCCAAGTCTTTGTTGAAGAAATATCTGATGGGATCCTAGGATGATCTGGTTGGTCGATCGTTGGTAGTGGTTTAGACCAGTCGGTGTAATATGGAGGGTTGTCCCGCCAGAAGTCGATGTTTGCTTCTTGGTTGAGCCAATCCATGTTATTAGACATAGCTCGAGCAATGTTGTCAAGGTGATATTTGACCTCGATGGCACTTTCGAGATATCTTTCCACGTTGAAAAGCTTCATTCTTGATTCGCCGCAACTCAGATTTCGTCATCTTCTTTACTCAGAATTTTTCTTGCAGTATCTTTGCATGCTCCAATGTATTACCGCCTACCAGATCTTGACCTTCAGCAGGGTAGGGAGTGGAATTAACAAGAGTAGAGAACCATTCAAATTCCTCTGGTATCTTCATCTAGCCATGCTACGACGTCAACTTTGGGCGCCTTCTTCTTCTTTTGTTTAGACCTAGATGAGGATTCTGGTTTCTGAACTTTGTCGGGAGAGGCGGGTTGTTGTTGGGGCTCATGGTATTCTTCATCGTCACCACCCGTATACTCAAAGTGATCACCGGTTTTCTGAGTCTGGGGTGGTGTCTCGGAATCCTGAGGTTTATCTGCAGAAGAGCGGGGAGGAGATCTTTGTTGAGCTGGAGTCCTTTGGGGTGGAGGCTGACATGCGATGAATGGAAGATGATTCACCAGACTTCTTTGTGCGTTTGTGCTCTTTATCCTTATCCCGATCTTTGTCTTCATCATCTCTTGAACGTTTAGGCCTTGCAGCCTCTTCTCTGAATGATGACTTGAGTTGGTATTCCAACAATGCTTCAAACAACTTAGCTTCGTGGGAGGCAAATGTTGCAGAGCGTTTCGACATTTGGGCTACTAGCCGGTTCACCAATTCATCATCTGAGAAGATTGTAGTTTCAACCGGATTAATGCTCAAATTCATTGGAGTTGATTTCATGGCTTGCTTGGCTAAATGTAAGAGATTCGGATAAAGTTTTCTGGTATACATCTCTTTTGTCAGTTTCGGAACGACCTCCATTAAGAACTTGTGAGTGTATCCTTTTATCATCTCGTCCATGCTCCCTTGAAGATCATCCTTCATAAGCTTCTACATACTCCTTTCAACTTGCATTTTGTCATTCTCATCATGAAGGTATGTTAACTGGTCAGCAATAAAATTTAGCTTTTTGTAAAGCATGTCTTTCTTTCTAACCTATTTGACCGCATTCATAATTCTTTTATGAGTATGAGAAATCCAAGATCGAGGTGGCTTCTTCACTGATTTGGATGTTGATTTGGTTGATTTCTTTGATGGTGGTGGTGAAGAATGAGAAGAAGAATCTGATGATGAAGAGACATGAGGAGACTCTGGATCCTTTGGAGGTGCAGAGGTTTTCTCCTCTGAGCGAGCATGACTGTCTAGCAGAAACTTATCATAATCATTGTCATCTCTAGACTTATCTTTCTCTTCAGTCTTTTCTGTCTCAGTCTTTTCTTTGTCACCCTCATCTTTCTTGGACTTTTCTTTAACAGGTTCCTCAAATTCATGCTCAATAGTTTCTTCCACGGGCTTTTGTTGTTGCTCCAAAGTGGTGGCACCAGATCCCTTATCGGGTCGATTAACCGCATCAGGATCTGGTGAAGGTTGAGCTGCACCGCTTGACCCTCCGGGGCCACCCATTTGATCTTTTGCAAATTCTTTTGCCACGTGTTGGAGTCTAAGGAATTTGAACTTCTTCCGTATGAAATATCCAGTTGTTCTTCTTCTTCATCTGAGCTTTCTTCATAAGGCACAAGTACAAGAGTCTTCCCTTTTTCTTTGTCAGCTGGTGGACTTGGAGGTTTAGCTGCTGAAGGAGGTTCTTCGGTTGCAGATTCAGAGTAGAAGATCTCTTCGTCTGATTGTGTATCTTCAGAGCTTTCGTCCACAAGCTCTCTTTGCGGTTTAGGCTCAGACTCAGGAATGGGAATAGGAGTAGCTTCCTTAGAGGGAACAATCCTTTTTCGTGTAGGATTCCTGTTGGGGATTATCCTCTGACTTTCAGTACTTGCAGAGACTTCCTCTGACCTCTTCTTGGTTCTCCGTATAGGTGTTCTAGAAGACTTCTCATTGAGATGACCAACTTTGCCTTCTCTTACTGCTACAAGATACCTTTTGTATGTTTCAAGCTTTTTGATTTCATTAGTCAGAAGGTGATCAGGTTACACAGCACCTTGTTTCTTTGTTGACGATTCCTTGATTCTGACTGATAGGATGGGTCCAGTCAACATGTCGTGATTGTCAGTGTTATTGAGCCTCTTGGGAATATCAGGATGAAGTCCAAGTGCTCTCTGGATCAATAGCTTTTTGTATCTGACATAGGGAATCTTTGAGCCAAGCTTTTTGAGAAATGACATCATGTCATCCCATATCAGAGCTTCAATTTCGATGTCCTTCTTATTGATCAATGACCAAAATATTTGCAGCTCCATGAGCTTGGGATGCTCATAGCCACTGTCACGACCAGAGACTGACTTAGTGATGATGATGTAGAGGGTTCTCCACGGTTGAGGAATGTTCTTAAGCTCCACATGAGAATGCTTAGTGATAATTCCTGAAGCTTCATCATAGCCAATATCCATCAGGAATTGCAGAACTGTCTCTTCAGTAGGTGTGGCATAGAAGTCGGTTGGCTCGATATCAGGAATAAGAAGAACGGCCCGTAAATCTGCATGTGTGATGGTGATTTGTTTGTGATTTAACGTCACTGTCACTGCACTTTGACCTTTGATCCTTTGCATTGAATTCCAGAATTGTTGTATGTAGATCCTCATCGGTACTGTAGCAGATTGTGAGAGCATGTTCTGGTACGGATGATTCCTAAGAATATCCACAGCAATCAAGCAAGAATATTCTGAGCATGTGAGGGTTTCAAAGTCAACTCTGAGATTGTTCTTTACAATCTTTCTTGGATAGCCATTAGGAAAGATATCGGCAATTGTGAGAACCTCAGGTGCATCCACATTCATTTGAGCAGCCATGTCGTGATCTGAAATAACATTAGCCAAAAGAACCAACATATCGAAAGACATAATGTTAGTCAACAGAAGGTTTTTATTGTCTAATTATTGAATGTACAGTGTTAGTGATTGTTACGAGTCCTAAGTCACTTGTTTGTCTAATAGTCCAATGACGTCGTGAAGAGTTTCGTGAGTTAGTTAACTTTAAATTTTAAAGTTTATTTTATCACTTATAGTTTACAACATATCAAACGTTTAAGTTTATTAGTGGCATTTTTGGATTCGTGACGTTATGATTCATTTATTTACAAGTTTGCACGCGTAACAATTCAAAACGAAGGTTTGATCAAGGCTTATGCGTAGATATGGCAAATTTATGCGTAAACAGGAGAAGTATATGCGTAGGCGCAAGCTTATGCGTAGGATCCTTACTTACGCGTAAAAAATGTTACGCGTAGGAAAAAAGGGGACCTTAAGCGTAGAGCTTACGCGTAGGCGTATATAAGACCTTATGCGTAAGGCTTACTCGTAAGAGTAGACCTTATGCGTAGAGTCACTATTTACGCATATCCTTCACAGGATACGCGTAGTCCCTTTGTAGAACCTTACACGTAATAGTTACGCGTAAGATTTCTCTTACGCATAACTTTCTACGCGTAAGGTGATCCTTATGCGTAGAGTAACAAGGACCTTGATTCTAAGTTTTATGCGTAGCAAGCCTGAAATAAAATCATCATATCATCAATATTATCATTAACATTCATTATAAAACGTATCATGGCATGAAAGCTTGTAAACGTTACGCGTAGAAAGTCATACGCGTAAGTCAAAACCCTAAGGTCCATAGATTACGCATATGACTTCTAACCATAGGATTTACACCAAACGTTTTCTGGTAGGTCTTAGGTGTTGTGAGAATCTAATAACCAAGTTTTAACATCTAAAACGCAGTGAATCAAAAATACGCAAACCTAAGAACATTAAACCCTAGTTACTAATTTATCATCAATTAGTGTTTCTGGGTTGTTTTAAGGCATAGATATGATCAATTCATCATAAGAGTATCATCACACAACAATCTTTTTGACCAAAAACCTTCACATTTGAAAACACCCAAATCGACTCAAGAACCCTAATTTTGAACAACCATCAATTCGTGTTTCTGGGTGGAATTTGAGGATAAGCATAGTATCCTTGATGTTAAAGAAATGTTTTGACCCATTTATCTTAACCTCAAACACATAGGTATGATCATGTGTTCTTACGCGTAGGCGTATAACACAAAATCAACCATATACGTAAATTTAACCGTTGGATTCGTTTGAAAATCAAAACCAATGTTTAAAACGTGTTATCAACGCAAAAACACTTACAGATTGATGATCAAAACTTCGGATTTGTTGAACGAATTATATGCGTAGATTATGTTGGTTAGGAGTAATAAATGTGATGAAAAAGTTAGGTGGAAGGTGTTTTTATTAAAATGAATTTAACCTTTTGGCAGTTTTGGTCCCTCCACCTTTTCCATTTTCATTTAAAGCCTTTTAACTTCCATTTTGGTTACCAAACAAAAGATTTTAGGAAAGAAACATGACGACACTCCCCCTCGACTTAATAAATGATTAAAGGTTATAAATTTTAGTCCGAGGAGTGTCAGTTTAACCAGAAAAGTTTACCACCATTGATAAAAGATACAACCAGAATAGAGTAACATACAAGTACACGAATGTTTATTGAAACAGTTAAGTATTTATTTTCTCCCCCTCAACACTTGATCGGAAAAATACTGAATTTTGAAAGATTATAGTGTTGACGGAAGAAATGTACTTGCAATGTTGAAAGAAAATAGATAGAAGAGTATTTTTGTTGTTTTATCAGGTTTTATATTTTTGGTATTTTGTTTTTGAAAATAATATTTACAAAAGAGATTTTGGTGTTTGACAGGTTTTTAAGACTGTTTTAGGAGTTCATCCAATTCCTATTGAGTCAAACACCTCATACCAATCCGGTGGACCAACTCATTAAACCTAGCGGGAGCTAAGACTTTGGTGAGAAGATCTGCCAATTGGTATTCTGTACCCATGAAGTATAATTCAACTGTACCCTGTTCCACGTGGTCCTTGATGAAATGATATCGAAGATCGATGTGCTTTGATTTCGAGTGCTGAACTGAGTTGCACGAGATCGCAATGGCACTCCGATTGTCGCAGTACATCGGGATTCTGTCAAATACGTAACCATAGTCTTTTAGTTTTGTTCTCATCCAAATGACTTGAGCACAACACGCCGACATGGCTACATATTCTGCTTCGGTTGATGAGAGCGATGTACAATCCTGCTTCTTCGATTGCCAAGACACCAGTTTGTCACCAAGAAATTGTAAAGCTCCGGAAGTGCTTTTTCGTGAATCTAAGCATCCTGCGTGGTCAGCGTCTGAAAAAGCTATTAGTTCAAAACCAGAATCCTTTGGATACCAGATCCCCAAATTAATGGTTCCCTTTATGTATCGGAGGATTCTTTTAGCCTCTGAGAGGTGGGTTTCAGTTGGTCGTGACTGATAGCGGGAGCAGAGATAAACGGCAAAGACAATATCAGGTCTGCTTGCTGTTAGATACATGAGAGACCCAATAATACTTCGGTATTTGGTAGGGTCAACCAATTTCCCATGCAAATCAGCGTCTAGCTTCTTGGTATGTGACATTGGTGTGGCATAAGTATCACAAGTATTCATCCCAAATTTGTTCAGAATTTCAAGGGCATATTTGGATTGACTCAGGAAAATACCACAGGGTGATTGATGAACTTGTAGTCCTAAAAAGAACGTAAGTTCACCCATCATTGACATTTCAAAATGTTTCTTCATTAGTTTTGCAAAAGCGATTGAGTAATTTTTATGTGTTGACCCAAAAATGATGTCATCTACGTAAATTTGAACAATTAAAATATGTTCCCCGTGATATTGTATGAAAAGAGTTGGGTCGACTGAACCTTTGGTAAAATTATTGGCAATAAGGAAAGATGATAACTTATCATACCACGCCCGAGGAGCTTGTTTGAGACCATACAGAGCTTTGTTCAGTTTGTAGACATGGTTCGGGTAGGCGGGATCAACGAATCCTTCTGGTTGGCTGACATAAACCGTTTCTTTAAGTTGCCCATTCAGAAAAGGAGTTTTGACGTCCATCTGAAAGACCGTTATATTCATATGAGCCGCGAACGCGAGAAATATCCGAACAGCCTCAAGACGAGCAACCGGAGCAAAAGATTCTTCAAAATCAATACCCTCTTCCTGATGATAACCCTTGCCAACACGTGATACTTATTTCGGATAACATTTCCCTCAGCATCCAATTTGTTTTTCCAAATCCATTTGAGACCAATGACGTAGACCCTGTTGGTCTTTCAACCAGTTCCCATACTTCAAGACGTTGAATTGGTTGAGTTCTTCTTGCATGGATTCAATCCAGTTATCTTTTGTCATTGCATCCTTAATGTTTTTGGGTTCAGTTTGGCAGACAGTGAGCGCATAAATGCAGTGTTCACCGTCTGTGTGAAGACGTTGTCTCGTAACGACTGGTTGGTTTGGGTTGCCAATAATATTTTCCAGAGGATGGTCTTTTGTCCATCGATGTGTAGAGGGTTGGTGTTGGTATACATTGTGCAGATTTTGAGGATTCAAATGGCTTGTTGAAGATTCTGCGACATCAGGTGCAGCAGTCTCAGTAGCAAACGGGTTAAAGAACGCATTTGGATCAAAATCTGCAGGTGGGGGTACATCATTCAGAACATCATCAGCCGGTTCATCATTGTTGGAAGCGGTTTGTTCAACGGTTGTGTTGGAGTCAACTGGTGGTGCTTCTTCAACAGTAGTTGTTGTAGCAGGTGTATCAGGTATAAGAGTAGTATCAGGTTGAGCAGTGGAAACAGCGGATATACCTGAAGCACGTTCATCAATATCGTCACTGAACAACGGAGCAAATAACCTTTCCATTTGTTGACGAGTAAGCTGAGGGCTTGTTTCAGCTGATGATGGGGTTTGGGGAAGTTTTAAGCGGTTGTGCCGGGGTTCCAAGTTGTATACTCAGAAGCCATTTATGTGAGTTCATCAAAATGAGCATGAATCGTTTCCATAACCTCCTTTGTTCGACGATTCCAGATTCGGAAACCTTTAGAATTATCACAATATCCAATAAAGACTCCAATGTCAGCTTTGGCTTTGAGCTTGCCAAAGTCATCACGATCATTATTCGGATAGCAAAGAGATCCAAATACATGAAAGTGTTTGAGATTCGGTTTTCTGTTGTGGACAAGCTCGAAAGGTGTTTTGTTGTGGCGTTTTGTAATCATAGACCGGTTTTGAGTATAGCATGCAGTAGATACAGCTTCTGCCCATAAGTAATCTGGAAGTTTAGCATTGATTAACATTGTTCTTGCAGCTTCCACTAACGTTCGGTTTCGTCTTTCAACAACTCCGTTTGTTTGGTGTGCGTGCAATAGATGTCTGATGCTGAATTCCCACTTTTTCATAAAATTCACGAAGAGTTTGGTTAACAAATTCAGTGCCTTTGTCTGTTCTGATTTGTCGAACGGTGTTTCGTAGCTGAACTTGTATTTTAGTGAGAAAGGTGATGATCATCTGTGGAGCTTGATCTTTGCTTCGAAGAAAGTAGACCCAAGTCCAGCGTGAATAGTCATCAACAATTACTAAGATGTAGCGTTTGCCATTGATCGTTTGCAGCGCGCTCGGGCCACACAAATTCATGTGAAGAAGATGAAGCACATGCTGAGAGCTGTGTTCCACCTTTGAAGGAAAATGAGCACGAGTGCTTTTGCCTTGTTCACAAGCTGAGCAAAGGTGATCTTTAGAATACCGAAATAGTGGGAGTCCTTCAACTAGTTTGTTGTCGAGCAAGGTGGTGATGGTTTGAAAGTTTAGATGTGAGAGAGACGACGGTTGCTTTAGCCCGGATTTTTGTGATGTTGCCTTTGAAAGTAAGCAGATGGGAGAAGAAGCCCATGTCTGCATAGAGATAGTGTTAAAGATGGAATTACGCGAGCCAGACATAAGGTCGTTTCCTTGTAGATCACGAATGAAACAAGTTTTCTCCCTGAAAGCAACCTCCAAATCTCCATCACAGAACTGACTTACTGAAAACAGATTGTGACGCGGCCTTCCACATAATAAACCACGCTAATTTCGATGTTCCCATTAATATAGTCTCGTAGCCCTGATAGTGCAGTTGATCATTCCCGAATCTGACAGTGCCAATGAACTTTGCAATAAAGTTTGATAAAGTTTAAGGTTGCCTGTCATGTGTCGGGAACATCTGCTATCAACAATCCAGAGAATGATCTGTATCACCAGCATTAAACACAGCGAACAGATGGAATAGAAGTAGATGTGGAACCCGAAATGTTAGAGGGTTTCGGAGTAGTTATAGTAGACATACACACATCAATAGCTTTAGGTATCCATGTAAATCCTAGTGTATTATATAGCCATTTCTGCCATCTCCAACTAGTATTTGCTTTAGTCTTAGTGATTGCACTAGGTGGTACTACATTCCTAGGAGGTGAAACCGAGCTACAGGGGACAAAGAATAGGTTTCTTAGAATCTAAAGAGGGCGGTCTACCGCTAATGACTTAGAAAGATTAGTGGTCCTAGAGGTATTCCGGCTCTTAGGATTCCTTAAACGAGAGATGATAGCTTTAGCAACACATTTATCATGACAATCGAATTCATACTTTACCGACAAATAACACAAGGTGCATCGATCAATATCAAAAGTGCTTAATGGTTTGTTTAGCATGTCGTTACATCACTATTTCTATTACATTTGCCAGACGCAATATCTATAGTGGAAGCAACGGGAGTCTTATTCATAGTCCTAGGGTGTTCTTCTACTTTAGCATTCCTTATTGATCTTTTCTTAGGTCGCAAACTCCTATTCTTCGATGTAGTGCTCCTAGGTCGAAGCGGGACATTTGGAAAAGACGAACTATTCCCTGCTTTCAGCTAGAAGGAAGCATGTTAGCAACTTGTGATTTGGCAGTAGTGATTCTAGGTTCACGATTACTAAGTGTTACCGGGGCTATTCTCTTAATCACGGTAGGCGGAAGTTGTTCATACTTTCCTAACATTTCTCTTAATTTGAAGATAGTGTGAATCGATCTTGATTTTCGTGACAATGTTTCCAAAGAAAATGCATAACTTCCTTAGTGTGTGCAAGATAATGATCAAGTTCATTTGATGCTTCATCACGAGTCTTTTGAGTAAATCAAATATGACACCATATTCCTTTTAACTTTTACAAGTTCTTGTTCATATTTTGAGATTTGACACTTAAAAGACACGCTTTGATCATCCGCTTGCTCAATTTTGGATCGTAAGTTTTGTCACGAATCTAAGGGATTTTGTGTTGAAAATCAAGTTGTTGATCGTGAATATCTTTTTGACACCAATTAAGACGATGTATTGCATTTGAAAGTTCGTTTGACAATCGTTTGTTTTCAACTTTTAAGGACTCGACCAAGCACATTATCGGTGTTCTCAACATTTACCACATAATCAATAGTATCAGCAGAGATATAATCAAATGCATATGACAAAGAATTCAATAGCACAACATTATGGACATCAGCACAGATGACATCTTCCAAGAGTCGATCAACATCTTTTCCCAACATTTTCTTTTTACGTTTGGTATTAGAAATAGATGTTTATGTTTTCTCGAAAACGACCTTCATCAATCCAAGTTCTTTATGAAAGTCCTTTTCCCAAGACAATGCACAACTTTTCAAATTTTTAACATTTGGTAAAAAGATTTTTCTGAAAAATGTCTCTTTGTTCTCGCGCCAGAGGCGATTGAAAATGTTGAACTTTGATTTCGGAATGATATTCTATCTCATGTTGTAAAGTTTTGAGGTCAGCCATGAAAAGGTCAAAATATCTAAGAATTTTGCGATTTTCAGTTTTTGAGTTTACTTCACTGATGGAAGGTAAAGGACCATAAGTTTGTGCATAATCCGGTTTGGGATTAACATTAGAAGACTCAGACGTTTTTATGATAATCCTTGGTGTGTTAGAAGAATCCGCTGGTGTGACGAAAGTGACCGCTTTTGAATAGTTAAAAGGTTTGTTGTAAACAACATTTTCTAATTCGATCGACTCGCCTTCTATCTAATTCCTCTTGACGATGATATTCAACAACACTCATAACCGTAATTATCAATTTTATATTCGCATTGGAAACTTCGTGATTTGGTTTGAATGATTTGGTTGAAAGCTTAGGTTTGTAATCAGCAAGATTTGGTCCATAGCCATTTGGATTAGGTTTTAAATTAAACTTTTCAATAGCTGTGACCGACTCACCATGTTTGTAAACAACAGTTTTAAACTCTTTAAGTTTGTTTTGCAAGCCGATGATTTCTTCAAGATGATCATCTATTCGTTTCGTTGAATTATTTTTGTATGCAGAGAACTGTTTTTGACAAGTTAACAACTCAATTTAGTTTTTGATTTTCCAAGGTGAGAGCGTTAATTTGCTTTTTATGTTCATGTTTCAGCTTGTTCTATTTCGCATAACAAAGCATTCTTCGAAGCGGCTAGATCACGCATCTGTCTCTCTAAATATTGTTCGCTTTGATGAGATTTTGCAAAATGGTCGCTTCAAAACCTTTTCACGCTTTTTCTAGAGTTTTGAAAAGTTGAGTTGCTTTTGTAAACATTCAAAATCCTTGGTTAACAAAGGCATTTTACTTTTCAAGTCCTGATTAATGGCATGACATTTTTCCACTATGGTTTGTTGGTCTTGTATTAAACGAGCAAAATCTAGATGAGGCAAAAGTTCAGCGTGTTCAACGTGAGTCACAACATGATCATTACTGAGATCCTCAAGTATAACCACGGAGTCAATTTGATTATCAAGGGAAATCGTTTGGTCATCTTGATCGTCAAATATAACTACGGGGTCTAGTTGAAAATCGCCGGAATGAGATGTGGACTCTATTTTGAACATTCCGAGCCTTCCGGATTGCATGTTGGCGGAGATATTAGATCGAGATGAATATGGTTTGTTCGGGCACCGAGACAAGCCATCGTGTCATACACCGGCCTCGTGTCACTCATGTGTAACTCATGCATATTAGCCATCAACATAACAGCTGAATTGGCTTGCAAATCCTCCATATCATCATCCGAGTCAAGATTTGCCATAAAGCTCGTTTTTATCTCGTGAGAGTTCCACCGCCTTCATCCTTAAGAGCCAGAAGAGCCTCTTTGTGATAAGCACGCCTTGTCCTCGGCTTTGGGCATGCATTAGCAGTGTCCCTTCTCATTGCTTGTAGCATCGAAGACCATTCAACCCAGCTTGAGCATTTCCGTTCCACCACTTAAGCTCGATTGTTATTCCTACCCACAAAGATTAAACCCTTGACCACCCCCATCCGACGACCATAACCACGATTCTGAACTTCAACTCGCCCATTGTTCACAACAGCTTGATTCCTTGTGTTAGATGAGGAACGAATATGGTTGTTGGATTTGTTGGTATAACGGCTAAAGGCATTAGCAATCATAGCAAACTTGTTGCAATGTTTCTCTGAACGGATCGATTCCTCATTAGCTTCACAGACAAGTGCTTGAGCATTGTTGTTGTTGTATGGAACCAATTGAGTTTGTTGAGATTGAGGTTGTGAAGGATCATATGGTGTGATTGTAGCAGTTGGTTGAGTTGTTGGTTGAGGAGAATAACTGTTTTGAGCATATAAGGCAAGTTGTTGATTTTTCGGATGTGTCGGTGGAGCAATTTGAGCACGGAGAATCCTTTTCCTATCAACTTCCTTTTCATGAGGCTTCAAGTAATCGTATAAAAATCCATATGTAGAATGATGCAAATTCTTCGCTTGACGGAGAAAAATGACATACTTCTCCCATTTAGGACCAAGACTACTCAGAACTTAGTATTCACTGTGATTCTTGGCATGATGATGTTGTGTTTATCCAAATCATTGATGATGTCTCAAAAACGATGATGATAAGACTCTAGTGTCTCGCCAGGTTCAATCATGAAGTGTTCATAAGCCAAGTAAATTTTGGATTCCAAATCCTCCCGATAGAGTACGATCCTTCCATAAGAAAGATGAATATGATCCCACATTTCCTTTGCAGTCTTTTGAGCATCAACACTTCGAAGAATTGGGTTAGGTAATCCTAAGAGGATATATTGCATTGCAAGTTCATCAGCTTCATAGTGTAGAAGTTCCTCTGCATTCGTCGCAAAAGTAGCAATGTTGGAATGTTCATCTCTTGGTGGATTAGCATTTGGATCGGCGGGTACGATAACAGTAGGCATCTGAAATGGACCTTCCAAGATAACCTTCTTTAAGAACTTTCCCTGTGGCTTCTTCAGATCACAAAACCTAAAGAACCTTATCACCCATTGATCGTAGTTTCCTGGAGTGAGCATTGGAGGTCTATCAAGTGATCCAGCCTCATGAATTGATTGTTGGTTGCTTAAAGCTTCACACATCTTTGCAAACCAAGTGGGTTCCTTCATAGTGTTCCTTGATGGATGTTGATTGAATTCATTTGTGTAGGGTTGAACTTGAAGACTTGGTTGTGGTTGAACCATTTGAGGTGGTGGAATTGCACCAAGTGGTGGAGTATGTTGTTGATTAAATTGTTGTTGATAAATTGCTTGTTGTTGATTCCATTGTTGATGTTGTGGAGTTAGTTGTTGTTGACGTTGAGAATAAGTGTAAGGGAAATAATTAGAGTATGGTGGTTGTGACATGTTGAAAACTTGTGTTGGTAAAAATGGATCTTTGTAGTCGAATGAACCTTTGTTGATGAAGAGTCCTTAGGCATAGAAATCACAATAAACCAAGTAGGACTTATGCGTAAAAACACCAAAGTTACGCGTAACAATCACTAGTTACGCGTAGATTTAGCTTACGCGTAAGTAGGGTAAAGGCACTAAAGTTATGCGTAGACACAAAGTTAGGCGTAGAAAGTTAGGCGCAGGATTACCTTATGCGTAAGACTAGGCTTAGGCGTAAGATGAATCTTATGCGTAGGATTTCTACGCGTAAGCTTTATGCTTATGCGTAAGTTTAGGGTTTTTGCCCAAATGATCTTTTACACTATCACAAAGGCAAAAGATATCCAAAGTTGACGATTTTCGTGCTTATCCAAGCAAGATAACACGGAGTAAACCACGAAACTGAAGATCAAACCACGGATAAAGTTACGCGTAAGATTAGGGTTTTGATACGTAATCTTACCGTAAAATGATTTTGCCCAAAGATGTTTCTAAACCAGTTTTTGTACGATTAAATAGCTTCAATAACACCAAAATGACACAAAAGTGTGAAACTTGATGATCCAAACTCTCAAAACAGCTTACGCGTAGGTTTACACCCGCGTCAAAAACAAGCTTAAAAACGTAGATCCACGCAAAGGTTGAAACTTTTGCCAAAACATGTATTTTAACACCTTAAAACGTTGAAAGTACAAGAATCTTGGATTAAAAAGTGTAAAAATGAGTTTTTAAGCGAACCAAAGTATCACGTTATTCTACGCGTAAGACCAAAACTTACTTCAAAAGCAATAACGATTCACCCAACTATTAGGAGATTGATACCACTGTTAGGTCACTAGATTTACAACACAAGCTTAATAGAAAGAGATAAAGGCGATTGAACAACACACAAACACACACACACACACGTACAAGTAAAGAAAGGTTAGGCGTAGAGTGTATGTGAAAGAGTAAATTGAACAACCAACCCTCAAGTGAGGGTTATACAAGAGTATTTATAGGCAAGGAGCTAGGGCAACACTCCCACCCTTCCCTTTCCTTAATGGACATGGGCCTAAACTTATGGGCCTTCTACATAAGCTAGACCTTAAACAAACATAAAGGCCATAATAAGCTACCTATTACATATGAGTAACTAACACTTGAATAAAGGTTTAGGAGTGATTCCAACACATCATGATAGAAAACCAACAGGAACACATGCTAGAAGATGTAGCCGAGTGCGTCAAGTTTGTGCACAGACAAATTGTGTAACACCCCAACCCGACAAGGGTAGAAGTGTCACTTTCTGGTGTCATATCAGAACATACAAATAAAATTCTTCAAGCGGAAGTCTTAAAGAATAACATACCAAGTCATTTAAACAAAAGATTTACAAGAAAATTTACAAAATCCAAATGTCTAAAATAAACCAAAATTTCAAAACAATAGCCCGCCAAAATAAGTCCAACTAGAAAGGTAACTAGGGTTGGTCCACTAAGATAATCCAACTCTCAGCCCATCAAAGCCCATCTTCCAACCTAAAACCCTGCCGCAGAAAAGAAATGCGGCCTGAGCTTAAAAGCCCAGTGAATGATATAACGAAACAAAAGCTAAACAAAATCGAAATGGGAAATGAAATAAGAAACTGATAACCGTCGCAACGAAGAAAGAGAAACAATGAGTCAAAGAGAATCTTGCAAGACACAAATATACAGATATCCAAAACGACAGGGAACAAGGAGAACGAAGCAAAGCAAAACACTAATGACATATATACAAGCACATACAAACCAGGCATACTAGTATTGAACATAAGCAAGCATAGCAAACGTCGTATTCACACATCATACATATAGCATACAAACAATTCAGGAAAATCAGAGACGCACAAGTCAAACAACAGATATCTACAGGAGAGCGGAAGCAATTAATTAATAAGTGAGCATGGCAATTCACACAGGTCAAAACCCTTAGTTGAAAACATAACCAAAGATCATAACAAATGTACTAACTAAAGGCGGTCAACACATGACAGTCACACGTAATAAATAGGAATACAATATAAACGATATAATTAAATGAATTAAAGACATAGAAGTGCAACTAAACAAATTAACAAGCCAGACGTCACAAGATTGACCCATTTACCCAAATCAAACCGTAGCATAGGCAGAAATGTAAACATGACAGGTCAACCATAAACAGATAAGAATACAACGGAATAGTCATAGTCCACGAGATACCGAACAAGCACACATAATAAACTGACAAAACTATCGTTTACACATTAGTATGGTCACCAGACAAATCAGAGAGTCACATAACAATGAGATCACATATCATCAGATGAAAATAGGTAACTCAGATAACCGCATAGTAATCACATCATAGCAGGATAATCAGTAGCCACATAAAACATGAATAGCATAATCAAATTCAGTAAGCATATAATAACCCGGTACGTGAATGGAACGATAGTCTAAAGTAACGGAATGAGAGTGTGACAGATCAAAGCAATGGAATATATATATCTTGGTAGTAGAGTGAGTCACATAAGGGTACTGAGTAATGAACAATTAACGTAGCATATAGTACGTTAGGAATACAAAAGGTACAATATAGCATATCAAAGGTGTAAGGGTTGTCAGAAATCTACCACGAGCCCGGAACATATCATATCATATCATAAGTAACCATTGTATTTAGAGGGGTGACCTCGGAATACCATACATAATAGGAGGGGAGACCTCAGTAACAAATGGAGTAGCTAGCTCCTGAAATGTGAAGACGCGGATTGCACCCGACATCATTCACCATATAAATCTCCAATCAAATCAAATCCCTCGAAACATATCATATCTAGGATGCATCCATACGCCCCCCCAGTGGCCAAATCATATACAAAGCATATCATATCATAACATATCATAATAGGGGACGGTGTGGAACATCACTCAACCACACTAAAGTCATGCTATTGGTGCATCAATAACACGGTCAGGTTACCTTCCTGACTAGGAAACATATTTGGCTCGGGTATCAGACTGAAGGGTCAAAGCATATTCATATCATAAGGGTTCATATCAAAGTTCATATCAAAGTTTCATATCATAGTTTCATATCATAGTTTCATATCATAGTTTCATATCATAGTTTCATATCAAAGGTTCATATAAGTTTCATATCAAGGGAGCATAGCAAAGTCATAGGGAAGCCCTAATCATGAGGCTTAGAGTAAAGCGTAACAGTTCAAGCTAATATCGAAAGATGTATAAGAATCACGAGAAACCTTAAGAGGTAAGGTCAGAATATCTGTACCTTATTCGAAGCAAGCAAACCAGAAAGTGAGGTCACACGATAAATCAATCCCGCCGTCCAGACCTATGAATTAGATAACGCTTATTAAGATCAGGTTATTCATTTTAGACGGCTTTCCATTTTTAGCAGGTTTCCACTTTTAGTAATCTTTCCATTTTAGGTAACTTTCTATTTTAGGCAGGTTTTCACTAATAGCAGGTTTCTATAATTAGTAACTCTCCGAAAATAGCAGATTTCCGTATTTAGCAGATTCAGTCATAAATGATAAAATCAAAGTCAATAGCGAAAACAAGTGTTTTCATACTTTAAGGGTCATTTATGCCAAGTTTTACAAGTTTAGGGTTTTAAAGTGTAATTAATTCAATTAATGACCAACTTAGGGTTTCGTCGATTTTAATAAATACTTTATTCATGTTCGGATTAATTAATATGATCTTAAGGTTTGGAAATTTTTAGAAAGTCATTTAAACTCATTCCGAACTACAACAATTTCGGAGTTCTCACTGGACCCAAACCCGACATAACATACACTCTCTCGTCATACATGCATGCACTCACACCCTTCGACTATATTACCCACACCACGTACACATCAAATATTAATGGATGCAAATAAATAATGCAACACACACTTATTAAAATGAAATTTCGCTACACACACTTGCATGTAAATGAGTCCCACTTAATTGATAGGCTACCAATGCATACACATATATGTTTCACTTCTCCCAATTTTATATCTCATTAAACTTGCATGCTTTCTATTCATATGAAACTGTTACAGAAACACAATCCGAAATCGATTCGTACCATTCATGTGAAGATTAACATTTTATTTTATGTACGATTATAGTTGATTACATGCATGCATGAACTTGATGGAGCCCAAGACCCCACGACCAAAACAGTAAGAAAGGATCAAAAATATGGAACGAGTATATCTTTCAAATAGGAGGTCAAAACAGAGTTTCCAGTCCATTTTCCATTTGCCAACATACCATATCAATTTATGATTTTACGAGGCCAAAAAGCTTATCATTTTATGCATTTATTTCTTAGCATTTAATTATGTGACGATATGTTAGACGTGCACATGATATTCAAAGGTAGGTATCCCACGACACACACAAAGAAACAAGACTAAAGACGAGGTGAAAACGTTACCCTAGTAGCGAAGATGAATGGAGAACCAAGAAGCCAAGGGCGAGGAGTCTCATGACCAGGCCACCCAAAACCACGAGTAAGCCTCCTGATTGCCTTGAAACCCCACGATGGCACACAAGCAAGACAGCCTGACTTTCGAGTCTAGAAGCCACGACCACGTCCATAGCCTCCTGTTTGGATTAACAGCCCACGACAGCAACCAGTTACCACGAGCAAAACCTTGTTGTTTGATTTGGGTCGAATGGAAGGGAAAAAGAATGTTTGCCGTCACATTTGAATAAGGGAGTTAGGGTTTTGTGTGTTTGTTTGAGTTTGATAATTGTAGTTTAATATGAGATTAATATGGGAAAAATACTTGGAACGAGATTTAAGGGGGGGATGGCGTGAATTATGGAGACCAAGTCAATAATTGGTTGGTTACCAAAAGTAAATGTTTACATTTACTTAATTTATATAACCTAGGCCAAATGACATTATAATGTGTGATATGAAGATAGCTAGTAAACATAAGTTAATAAATTCATTGTCGTAGTCTCGCGTAACGTATTTGTGTTATAAGTGTTTAACGTATTCAATGAGATCGACGTGTTTACGAATTTTAAAAATCATTAAGCTTGAGGGCAAATTGGTCATTTAACATGTTTGAGATTTTAGGGTTTTACAACTCTTCCCCTCTAAAAAGAAAATTTTCGTCCTCGAAAATTGAAGTCACAAAGGTATACAGAGACATACAAGTTTAAGGCAGACATAGCAATCCATAGTCTCACACAGATCATAATGATTTCGGCTACAAAGCGTACAAAACTTATATATAACAGATGTCGATGCGAATCTCTCAAAGAGGTACAGAATTCTAAACGAACATGAGGAGTGCCAATTCACGAATATAGGTCATAGTCCATTCACGTCCCAACCCCAGGCATTTCCCAAGATGTCGTATGATTTCAATAAGTTCAAATTATATGATCTCGGTATTATCACGGTGATCAGGCGTCATAATACTTGCATCACATAACAAGTCCTTATTGTCATCATATTCTGTCCCGGGTCATGACAAACCACATAACCAATATCACAACAAAACATATCATATACAGATAGCAATTAACATACCAAAACAGACCAGATACACATACATGCAGCATATAATACATCAAACCAACTTACCATAACACAAAGAAGGGAGGCCACCAACTTGCTCAAAACGGTTCCTCATGACTCATTACTGACGATCTAAAGGGAAAGCTGAGATATTACCAAAAAGCCAAACGATAGAACTTCACGATTCAAACCGAATTCTGAACGAATCAAGAAAAGTAATGCCGATCAAAATCACATAACATAATATCAAACCGCCTCAAAACGCATGACAAACTAATCGGAGTAACACAAGTCGCGCCCAAATCATATGAAGTAGATGAATCTTCTCGGACACCGTTGAATCTTGTCTCCGTCTTTTACGTCTTTGTTTGATCCGTCCAGCTTCTCTCCAAAGAAGATCATGGTGTCTCCAAAGCAGACGGCAGTCGGGTGTAGCTTCTGCTTCACGAACCTCTCCAGCTCAGGGACTGTTGCAGCAACGCATGGTCGTCAGCATCATCTTCGGCTCCATGGTAGTCTCCACCTAACGATCGACAAACGGATGTACGAAGACAAAATAACAAAGTTCGATGCGAAAAGAAGAAGGCCAAATCAGTGAAGACAAAAGAATATCAAAGTCAAATCTGAACGATAATCAAAATGAATCGAAAGAGATCGAAGCACGGAAGCCTAATGTCTACCCAGTCCTCACAGGTCAATCCTAAGGTCAACAAGACGAAACCTGGTCTCTGATACCATAATGGTAACACCCCAACCCGACAAGGGTAGAAGTGTCACTTTCTGGTGTCATATCAGAACATACAAATAAAATTCTTCAAGCGGAAGTCTTAAAGAATAACATACCAAGTCATTTAAACAAAAGATTTACAAGAAAATTTACATTGTAACACCCTAGGCAAATCCTACATCGGCTGTGGCCTGGAGAGATGTTGGGCTCATAAGATAACATTCGCCTTACAATGAAACAACGCGTTTTGTTGTCATGCGGTGGAGTTCTTAGGAACCGCGTTAAGCGTGCTCATGTGAGAGTAGTACGGCTTGGGTGACCTGCCGGGAAGTCTTCAAATGAGGTCACAAAGACAAAGCCGTGAGCCTGCGGGCAAAGCGGACAATATTGTGGCCAGAGTAGGCGGGATGTTACAAGTGGTATCGAGCCACTCGGCCGGAGGATGGTGGGGCAAACCTCATCGAGGACGATGAGTCCTTAAGGGGGGGTGATTGTAACACCCTAGGCAAATCCTACATCGGCTGTGGCCTGGAGAGATGTTGGGCTCATAAGATAACATTCGCCTTACAATGAAACAACGCGTTTTGTGGTCTACTGCGGGTGGAGTTCTTAGGAACTGGCAGTTAAGCGTGCTCATGTGAGAGTAGTACTGGCTTGGGTGACCTGCCGGGAAGTCTTCAAATGAGGTCACAAAGACAAAGCCGTGAGCCTGCGGGCAAAGCGGACAATATTGTGGTCAGATAAGGCGGGGTGTTACAAATTGTCACTACAACGCTCTTTTTTTTAAAGAAATTGTAGAGATAAATATTCAGTCAGTTTTATCCATTGGTAACTTGGTAAAGAACAAAAAAATTATTGTTCGTTAGGAATCATTTTTAATGGTCATCACCAAAAACTCCGTGTACGCACTATGTAACAGAATAACATGTTAAAACAGATTCGAGAGGCACATTGTGGCATACATCGGGTTGGATTGTAAACAGATGTTCAAGTTTTGCTTTTTCATAGTTTAAGAGGGTGTGTGGGTATGCTTTTTTTAAGTCCTTAACAAGTTGTATTAGACACTATTTTCTACATGTTCATGAGAAGTCTCTTTTGTATGCTTTCTTGGATATGTGCTAATTTAGTCATTATGAACTTGAGGTAGACTATGCGAGTACACCGGAAGAGTTTCAACAACATTTCCAATCATGAGGAACTCTAAAAAGGGTGACAATATTAACTGACAAATTTGCTCAACCAAAAGGTTTTTCATAAGTGGAATTCGTGGAACTTTAATCTGATAAGAATTCTTTGCTTCTGAATGAATCAGAATTCCACACTCAAGGTCCTAACTATATATGTTATACCCATTTTTCGATATATTTACGCATTTGGGCTACGAATTCTCATTTGTAAATTTTGGTCGGTGCAGGTTGCTGCTAAAAGAACCAATGTTCCTGATTTTAAGCAATTCACAACGAGGCCTCCGAGCCCATATGGATTTCACTCGTGAAGGCCTTTCATACCTGTCCCACTAAGGTTCCCTTTACATGGCTAGAGATAAGTATCATCAGATGTTTTTTACTTAAGTGTTGTTTCTTTTTCGAACAATGAGTATATACACTGAAACTGTGTAAAACCTTTTGCTATGAAGCATATATTCTTGGCCAAGTGTCCACGTCACCTTCTATCTTAATTATTCAATTTAATACTGATCATACTTTTGTTTGGTAACCATGGTTTTCAACCAGTTTTAGATTTTAGCGTTACATTATTACATCTGTTTAGGTAGGATCGGGTGGAGTGGTCGGATGGGTATCAGGTCAAAATGGTCTCAGGTTGAAACGAATAAATTTTTGTATGAGTCAGGTTAATGTGATCAATAGCGCTTTGTCTAAAAGGTAACAATTTTAATAATCATTTAGTGTCTTAAATTTAATGTTGACACTTACTTATGCTTATAATATAATATCTATTCTGAAATGTCTCAAAAGATGTTTAAGCATAAAAAAATAAACTCTAACTTTGTTGACCTGTTCTACCCATTTAGCTCTTTTTGTAGTTGGCTGATATGAACAGATAGAGACTAAACATGACCAAGATTGACACCTTCATAAGGTCATGATTCTTATTAACCAAAGTTATGGGTACCATAAAATTGAATTCATATTGCATTAATGTTTGATGAAGTAGGATTTAGAGGTTTGAGTAAAACTTTTATGGTATTCAACCATATATAGAAAAAAGTATTATGGATTTTTGGGTAAATTAAGATGTCATTAGGCTTGGCTGCATAAACACTTCCATCTTTGTTATTAAAATCTTAAATTTCTATTTTGATGCTATGGTGGGTCATTTTATTTTACATATTTTATCTTTTTTTTTTAGCGGGAGGTTGCCAAACTTCTACACGAACAGTGGTCACTTAGACGCCCAAACAAGAGGCTTATTATTCCAATTTAAAATAGGTAACAAGAACACTAGGTCAAAATGTCACTACAAAAAAAAGGGGCTATAGTGACGAGAATTTAATGATGACTTATATTTTTCGTCACTATTTAGTGACGATATAGAATTGTCGTCATTATATATCATCACTTGCATATATTAGTCACGAAATTTTCGTCACTCATCTTTGGATTAGTAGTCACGAAAAAGTTTGTGACTAAGTTGACTATTACAATTAATTCAATAATTTTCTTAGTGTAATCTTATTAATTAATATATTTATCAAAATCAAATCAATAATAATTTATTTTCTATTTTTCACCTTTTCAAGTTTTAAAAGAAATAAAAAAGTCATGTATCTAAATTTTTTAAAAAAAGTCATGTATCAGTTCTTTGACCTCAGAATGTGATCAAAGTCACGCACAAAATCAACTTTTAAAAAAGGCGGATCTACAACCCGACCCGAAAGAATTATAATTACAATATAACTTGAAATTTGTTTTCCCTCATTCTCCCTCATTCTGATAAAACACACACACAAAACACACATTATACCGAAACTCGTCATTCACTATTTTGCCCTAATTTGCTCATCATTCCGCTAGCATCTACCGAAACTCGTCATTCACTATTTTGCCCTAATTTGCTAAGAGGTTTTCTTTAAATCCTAATTATCACGAGTTAATTTCATCTAATTTCGATAATATTATGTTACTTGTTTGATTCAGTATCTATTTTGTTTCATCTACTTGTTTGATTCGTATCTATAATTCGTATCTATTTGGGCTAAAATTGTGGTTATTTGATTGCTGGTTTGAGTTTAGAATGTGTAGGTTTAGCGGATTATAATTTGATAAGGTTTAGTTGCTCGATAAAATATAAGATATTTAAGCATTGCATGCCAAGTGTTCGATAAAATGTCTAGCAAAATTAATAACACTTTACATGCATATTCTGTTTTGCAGACAATAAATGACTCATGGTAGCTTACCACTAAAGGATCATCAAGTCAATGTAGCAGTAGTAATGGTGCCACTAGTGCTTTTAGAGCTTATGATAATGATAATGATGTTTATGTTCATGGAAATGATAGTTTAGTTGTGGATGATGAGGATTGTGGTAAGTCACGGTGGGTTCACGCTAAACGGCATCTTAATGAGGTGATTATTGTTTCTGTTTACGGCCGGTTTTATCGGATTTTTTTTAATACGCTTAAGTTAGCAATTTGGCTATTTTTTAGGAGCTCGTTGTCAAAGTGCAAACACATTGGTTAACTAGTGCCTCGTATGTCAAATGCACTATTGTGAGGGCAGATTTTAGGAATCTATATATCGGCTATGTTAGTTAGGCTAATGCTCAAATGTCAAGTCTGATAATATTGATAACTGCTGTAGTAATGAATGAATTTGTAAATTGTCTATATTCTGAGGGTTTGAACATTTTCTTTTGTTGGATGTTCTCTAATAATGTTTGATAACCATTTGCATACAAATATGAGTTTGAATTTTGTTTATTAGTGTTTCTGCATGTGTACATGTGGTAAAGTATTATGTGCTATTGTGAATTTGCTTTTTGAGTATATGTAATTGGTTTTTTCATGTTTTCAAAAAGGATTAAACGGTTTGAAAATTATTATCTATTGTGAATTGTCTCTTTGAATTAGACTCATATCAGATTCTAAAGTAGGTTTTTAGCTATTCTTGTTAAATTGTTTCAGATTAAAATAACTTTAGTTCAAACTTAATGTAATTCTGTCAATCTTTAGATGTATGTCAGCTTACATTAGCTTAATACTAAAACTCTAAAAGCTGTCTTTAAGCCTAAGTTTAGTGTCTAATTAGAGTCTAGTTTAGCTTTAAAAGTCAATTTGCTCATTTGTATCATTTGTTCTAAGTCAGATTTGCATCCATAAGTTTTTCAAAAGTAAAAGTAGTTCATAAACAACTTTGTTGTCCTGGTCCTTATCAGATCTAGCTTCTGCTTATAATTAGCCTTTTCAAGCTTAACAACTTGATTGATAAGCTCATTGGTTGACCATCTAATTCTGTTTCAACATATATTGCAGACTAGTGTAACATAAATCAATACTAGACTAGTTTGGCCTTGCATTTACATATTTTTTATATTGCAGCATTATTGTATTTTCACATGAATAATGGTTACTGTATCAACTAACAAGGTGGAAATCATGGTGTTGGTTCAGGATAAGAGTTTCATACATTTAGAAAGTAAGTGTCCTTGAGATATGCGGTTGTACTTAGGTAGGCTTATGTGCGGAACCGTCTAAATAAAACATTTGTAATAATAAAGCAAGTAGAGTATAGTCATGTGTGGTTTTGTTGATGAACTAAGACCATCTTGGAATATGCTTATTACTCAAGAGAGGAGGAACATGCAATTAATAAAATTCAGTTCACTTAAAAGTAGTATGACCACTTTTTTGTATTTCTTGTAAAGCACAAAATTTGTCTCATTGTCTAATACTCCTACATATCCATTTTATTTAAGGTTTCATGATAATTGTTCGTTGATTTCTTGGTGCAGAATCATTTGTTCTCTTGATAAGCCGACAAGGAAAAGTGAGGCTGACGAAATGGTATTCACCATACTCCCAGAAAGAACGAAGTAAAGTATGTAAGATTGACTAGAGCATCATTTTTTATTCCAACCAACATAGTCTGCTCGGTTCTTGAACTCCCTTATGTGAAAAAAGCTATTTTTACTCATTAACATTTTGTACTTGATACAGGTAAAACGGTTATTGATAGGCTAATATTATCTTGCTCCACTCCAACACCCTTATTGATATTTTTTGCTTTGAAACCATTATTGAGAACTTGGTATTTTGAAGGCACTTTTGTTACTTATTTTAGTCTTGAAATTTTTAATGGTTTAAAATAAAATTGTTTTGGTATGGTGACTGTGGCCTGTGGGTTAGGATTGTGGAGTAGCTTTTATTTCTTTATCAAGCCTTAATTAGCAAGGAAACCAATTTAACTGAAAAAAGGGACACAAACACTTGTACAACTCAAATCCTATTATTCTTTCTTAATTGGAACCAGTCAGTTTCCAACTGTAAAATAGATGTTTTAAGGTTGACATTTAAGTAAGAAGTGAAAGCGGGTAAATTTTGAATCAAAAGTGGGTTATAATTTGTCTTTTACCGATGCAAGTGTTGTGGAACACTGTGGTTTATTTTGTTTTGATTGTTGATAATATATTAAGCTTGTTTATATTTTTGTCATATCTATAATTCTAAAATCGTTTCATTACTTTTGTCAAACTGATTAATTATGTGAAGTCGTGAATCATCGTTATAAAAAATGTGAGTCAGTTTGTCTATCATGTTTATCATACAGCAGGTTCAGTTGCATACTCTGGATGGCTTGGTGAAGGATATAACACACAAAGTTTCAAATGGATACTACTTGATGTCAGTTTGTGATAAGGTAAAGTTTCCAATTCAGTCATAAATATCACAATGAAGAGTCTTAAATGTGTATACATATATATCCTATATTCATCTTTTGATTTTTATGTATACTGGTTATGGGTGCATTCAAACCAAGTTGAGCAAGAGATTGCTTCACATATAGGCAATTTTTGAAAAAAAAAATTGACGCTGAGGTTCCTTTTAGGTTTGTGGTCAGTTTGCCTAAGACTTAGCTCGATCAATTTACATAAGCTCCTAAAAGCTTGTATAAGCTTGAGCGTTTGGTTGCTTCATATTAATTTTGGTATTAACTTATGTCTTGGATAAATTACAGGGGACCTATATATAGCAAGATAATTAAGCGGGTTAGTCGCTTGGTAATGGGTCAGAACTAGTTTGGGTCAAATTAAGTTGCTACATGTGTGCAATTTAATCGAGATTAGACACACATGCTCTAAGAGTTGAGGTCTCAACATGAAGAGCAAATGAGACGAATAAGGTATGTATTGTTATTGTTCTTTATTGTTTTAAAGGTTGCCATGTTTTTCTCTCTTAAGAAATGGTATATTGTAACAGGGGAGGCGTAGCGAAAATGATGAGTGTACAGCCCCAAGAAGATCAAGAATTGACCCAAGAAAGGTATGTATCTCTACCTATAGACATGTAAACATTAGATACTACTAGTTTTGATAGAGGTGGCAAAACGTTAGTCACGTGGGTTGGGTAACAGATCAACATCCTACTCTGAAAGCACAAGATGAATAAGTTTTCATGTTGCTAGTTACTTTTTAACAATTTTTTCTACTCATATACGTTATTAACCAAGAAAAAAGGCCTTATATCATCATATATCTCCCCAGTGCTTCTGTTAATTTTACTTATGTAGTTGCTAGCTGTTTCCAAATATACATCCTTGGACATGATGTTTCCTTGTTCTTTCAGAAATTTTTGAAGAGGATCGACACATCATTTGGAGCTACACAACTTCCTGCTCAAGCTAAAGTACCCTCTTGTACAGGTTAAGCACTAGTCAGTCATTTATTTTATTAGCATAATAAACACAACATAAAGATCATTTGATTTAATTTGATGCTATGATACTTTCAGCTAATTAACACTCATATGTGGTTAGAGCAGCTTCTTGAAGATTATCCTTTCGACAAGGATCTTGGTGAATACTATGACTCCCAAGATCAACTGTTGCAAACACTCGTGATGTGCTATAAATCTACGGTATAATGCACGGTATCCTATTGTTTCTAAACCACTATCACACTGTCACCTTATTCTACCGGGCCTATATGAAAGGAAAACACTTGAAATATGGAACAATATGTCATCTGTTTTTGGATAGGCTAATGGAGTAACTGTAATTGTCACAGAAATCTTTTGGGTCGGGAATTCTAGCGATGGACGGCTTGTGATCTAATATGAAGAGTTTCTGTCTTTGGGATGGTACTGATGAAGCTTGACCTCCGCCAGGTTTGTTCTGTTTTTATTATCCACATTACAGAAACCAACACTATTATTGAATATGGCAGACATTACAATGATCAACTAGTTCAAAGTCACAAAGAGCTAAACCTTTACTTTCATTTTGCAGTGATCGTTGTTTGATGGTGAAAATGAGTCTTGGCTGCAGGACGTCCGTACCTTTTGGTTGACGTAATAGTGATATACTTGTCACAAGCTTAAATCATAGAATTTCATGTTATTCAGATGTTATTAATATTATGAATTTATGGATTTTGATCATTATTGAATAGCAGTTTTGATTTGCTGGCAATAGTAATTGTAGCAAAAATTGTTTTTTTTGTTTGTTTTTTGTTTTTTTTTAATTTATTTTTATTAAGTGACCACTTTCTTGTCACTAATAGGCAATAATAGTGACCACTTTTATCGTGACTTGTTGGTTTTTCAGTCCGTAAATGACGGATTTTTTTCGTCACTAATCTCGTCAAACAGTGACGACTATAACCGATTCAGTGATGAAATTGAGGGGCAAAATAGGTTGTCACAAAAATTAAGTGACGAATTTAACTCGTCACTAGTTAGTGTCGATATTCAATTTCGTCACTATTTAATTTGTGACGGAGCTATAGTGACGACAAGTGACGACCTTGATTTTCGTGACTAAACCAGTTTAGTGACGACTTTTCCACCTTTAGTGATGATTTTCCTGTCGTCACTATAGCCTTTTTTTTCTTGTAGTGTGTGTTGGGTTTTGGATGTCATATAGCTAACTTTGTTTTCATTTTGTATGTATTTCTTTGCCTTTACGAGTTTAAGTAAATTACAAAAGGCATTAAGCTCATTTATTGTGGCTTGTGAGCTTATTTAAGTTCATAAGCTCACATTGATAAGCTCATAAGTCACACTAGATAAGCTTACCAGCTTATCAATTTTCACATAAGTTCCTAAGCCATCATATAAGCTAACACAAACACCCCCTAAGTTTTTAGTTTACCGGTTTAGCAATAAAATATGAGGAGTCATTAGTTATTTAAAGATTATTTTTTACTCATATATAACAACATTTTCACACAATTTAGATACAAAAAGTGGTAATTACATGTGAGGTTTCATTCGGATAATTTTCGGTGATTCCTTCTATAAGTTAATCCCTTATAGCTATTCCTTCCTAATCAAGCACATTATAGGTATTAGATACAAAAGCAAAATATTAAGAAAGTCAGGTACTGGTTAGAACGTGTTTTGGTCAAATGGGGTATATTTAAGGTCCTAACATATTAATATGTTGAGCATACTTTTTCTGTTAGGGTTATACTAAGTCTATAATATATTTCATTAATTTAATTACATCTCAAAAGGTTTATAATTTCAGTATTATTATTATTATCTCAAATGAAATATTGTCTATTTCTCATTTGAATTTTTTTAAGTTAGGATCATGAAGGTACATGTAATTCAGAATATGTTTGTTTAAGATTTCTACTGTTTTCCTGTTTGACTAGGTATTGGTGTTTGAACCACTAGAGCAATTTTATGTCACTGAAATAGTAATGCAATCCCACAATGTTTATCATTGGTATTTTGGTTCAGGATGTTACCATGGCATTAGTTGTTTCCTTATTTGAGTTGCAACTATGAGTATGGAAATGCAAATGATGATGTTAATACGATCACGGTTCGGTTTCAGTTTGGTTTTTTATCACAATGATAACTAACTCTCTTATTTTGATAATTTATTAATCTTTCTCATTAATGAGATTGAAGTTATTGATTGTATGTTTTAGTATAAAAAAGAATTATTATTTTTTGGATTTTAGTTACTTTGGTAGTACCTCTGATAAAATAGTACCATAAGAGAGTGCTTTATAATGCAACCTTTTACAATATTGTCTCTAAGAGTGCATTTGAATCACAAGTTATTTAGCCAAAGATAGGAAAATAGGATAAGAAACATGTGCAAGTGTGAAACAATGATTAAGAGGTATTTTCTTGGTAGTAAAAAAAGAAGTATAATTGCTCTTTTTCTTAGGCATCATGATTTTCTAGGACATCTGCTCACTCATTTTTGTTAAACCATTAGTTGCTAGGATCATAGAGATATTCAAATAGGAACAAATATACTAATTCAAGAAAAATGATAAACTTGGTTTGTTTTTATGAGATGCACAGGTCGATCATGCTTTGGATATATATATCTAAGTCATCGTTGAATCCTTCGAATCTTAACAGTACAACATTTCAAAACTAAGACACTTTGTATTATGACATGGATTGAGATACTTAGATTAAAAGTTGAGTTCAGGTATTCGTGGTGGACGTTGTTGGAAAATTTAGTGCACTTGTGGTAATAGTTCACACCTTGTAATGGGTTAGGAGGTACGGAGTGTACACCCATAAGGTCCATGAACACCCTGACTCTTGTAGTGGTTTGTATTGGTAGTGCTTGGTAAAAGTACTGTTGTGGTTACCACTGATTATCGTGTTTCCACGAAGCATACTTCCATCGGATCGTTTCCATCGGTGGTGTTTCCACGGTGGTGTTTCTGAAGTAGTGTTTACACCGAACAAGGGTGTTTCCACCGGTGTAAACCAATGATAGCACTATGAAAGTACTGATGAAAGTAGTGCTTGTAACGGTTTTGACCTATTCAAGTGGCAGTTTCAACTACTTAATGACCACGTTTAATTGGTCATGTAACCACTAATGGCTATAATGGGGATAATTATGAGGCTATTAATGGGCCGATTAATACTCATAATTCCATTGAATTAGCCAAGAGTATTATCCTATAAATAGGATATCTGATTATGCATGAAGAACACACAGAAAACACAAAACACTTATAAGCGCAAGGGTTATTGAATTGTGCCTAATTCCATAACTACATTTGGTCTTATCCCAAATAGATATTCGTGTAACCCAGGCATTAGGGTCGAATAGTTTACTTTGGAAAGTGATCACACGATTCCAAGTGATATCCGGTAACCACTTAGTGGTATTTGTTTCTGCTGAATAGTTGTTGTTTCTGCTGAAGTTGATTATCTTACCCTGTTCTGGGAAATACTACCCTAACAATCAAAGTAAAATATTTGTGATAATCAATGACTGCTGCTGCAATGAAACACATGGCTTCAAACTTTGCTAAGCTTGATAAGTTTGAAGGGGTGGACTTTAGGAGGTGGCAGAAGAAGATGCACTTCTTGCTATCAAGTATGATTGTGGTGTATGTGTTGACCACTCCAATTCCTGATGATGGGGATGATGCTACGGTTGAGCAAATCAGGAGGAGGAGCAAATGGGAGAATGATGACTACATATGCAGAGGCTTAATTCTCAATGGTATGTCTGATTCTCTGTTTGATATTTATCAGAACTTTGAATCTTCCAAAGAACTGTGGGATTCCTTGGATGCCAAATATATGGTTGAGGATGCATCAAGTAAGAAGTTTCTTGTTAGTAATTTCACAAATTACAAAATGACTGATTCAAGACCAGTCATGGAACAATACAATGAACTTCTTGGAATACTTGGAAGGTTTACACAACACAATATGAACATGGATGAGGCCATTAAAGTCTCTTGTGTCATTGACAAACTCCTCCTTCTTGGAAAGATTTCAAGCATACCTTGAAACATAAGAAAGAGGAGTTAACTCGGGTTGAGTTGGGCAGTCATCTGCGCATTGAGGAATCTCTCAAGATGCAGGATAATGACAAGCCAAAGAGTAGCAATGCTGTTGGACCATCTGTTGTCAATATGGTGGAGCATAACAACTCCACCAGGTACAATGACAACAAAGGCAAACGCAAATATCATGACAACACAGGGGCGATCCCAACAAGAAGACAACACCTACTTGTTGGAAATGTGGCAAGACTGGTCACATTAAAAGGGACTGCAAAGGTGTTAAAGTTGGTGGTAAAGCCAATGGATCAGGCACTAATGGTTCGGGGAGTGGTGGTTCAGCCAACTCTCGAAGGTCGAATATGTTTAATAAGTCTTTTCAGATTTATTATGTTACATATGTATCTGAATCTTTTATGTGCAGGATGATGATGTTGCGTGGTGGGTTGACTCTGGTGCAACAGTTCATGTGTGTAAAGATAGAAGCTGGTTCAAGACTTATGAGTCACTGAATGATGGGAAATGAGTCAACAGCCTTGGTGCATGATCGTGGTTGTGTAGATCTTAGGTTTAGTTCAGGAAAGATTGTAACTTTGTTTAATGTTATTCATGTTCCTGATATAAGGAAGAACTTGGTTTCAAGTAGTATTTTGAATAATCATGGTTATAAACAAGTTATTGAGTCTGATAAATTTGTGCTTTCTAAGCATGGTGTTTTTATTGGTTTTGGTTATTTATGTAATCAAATGTTCAGCTTAATATTTCCATGATAGTGTATTTATTTCCAATGATAGTGTAAATTCAAAGCCTGTGTGACCACCTCTCGACTGACCGACTCTACCCTGTGGCATGCTAGACTTGGCCATGTACATTATAAAAGAATTCAAGATATGTCTAAGGATGGGTTGATCCCAGCTTTTGACATGGACACTGAAAAGTGTAAAACTTGCATGTTGACCAAGATAACCAAGAAACCCTTTGAGGGTGTTAGTCGTGAGACTAAGCTCTTGGAGTTAATACACAGTGACCTGTGTGATTTGCATGCCACTCCTTCTTTGGGGAATAAGAAGTACTTTGTGACGTTTATTGATGATGCTTCTAGATTTTGTTATGTCTATTTGTTACATACCAAGGATGAAGCATTAGATAAATTCAAAGTGTTTAAAACTGAAGTTGAATTACAACTTGGTTCTTTGATCAAAAGATTAAGGACTGATAGGGGAGGTGAGTACATGGATACTCTGTACTTTCAGTCTGTTGGAATTATCCATGAAACGACTGCCCCTTATACTCCTTAGCAAAATGGTATTTCTGAAAGGAAAAACAAGGTGCTGAAGGAGATGGTTAATTCCATGTTGTCCTTCTCAGGACTGAGTCAAGGGTTCTGGGGTGAAGCTATGTTAACAGCTTGCTATTTATTAAATAGGGTTCCCAACAAAAGGAACAAGGTTACCCTTATGAACTCTGGACTAAAAGGAAACCCAACCTGAACTATCTCGGGTTGTAGGGTGTTGTAAGACTCCCTGTTCCAAAGCAAAAGACTTTGGGTGAAAGAGGCATTGATTGCATCTTTGTTGGATATGTTGAGCATTCCAAGGCTTATAGGTTCTATGTTATTGAACCTAATGAATATGTTTCGGTTAACTCTATAATTGAATCAAGGGATGCAACTTTTGATGAGAATAGATTCTCATCAGTCCCTAGACCAAGTCGGAGGATTCCTAATGGAACTCATGACACTGGTGTATCGAGGGTCCCGATGATGAACCATCAGTGGTCCCGATGAGGTTGTGGTTCAACAACTGAACCTGTGTCAGAAGAGCAAAAGGGTAAGGAATCCAAAGTCATTTGGACCTGAGTTTCAACTATACTTAGTTGAAGGAACAAGGGATGAGGTCTCAGACCAATACTCCTATTGCTTCATTGTTGAGGATGATCCCAAGACATTTGAAGAAGCAATGAAGTCCCCGATTTTGGGTTGTTTTTTAACCGAAGCAGGTGCCGTGGTACACATAAATATAAAGATAATGTTACTTTTCATCGGCGATGACGATATCTCTTGTTGTTTTAGCTTTCTACCTTTGTCTTTGTTTTCTAATATATGACCCGGAAGGTTAACAAACCATTACAAACATTATGTTGCAATGTTTAATAGCTTACATAATAATGAAGAAAAAATACCAAATAAACGACCATCATACCATTACGTAGTACACACCTTGCTTTCCTTTATAGTGCATTTTAGGCTTTCCTCGAAGGAAATGGGGCCGTGAACTGTACTGCGATAGTTGGTGGCTGCTGATGAGTGGCGGTCATCAAAACTAAATAAGAAAGAAAGACTCATTCAGCTTGTATTCTATAAATAGCCATTCTCGACAGAAACCTCCATCATAGCCAACTGCAAGAGGAATTTGAATGAGATTGTCAACTAAAAATTATGAGTCTCATCTAATCAAAATAAAAAAAATAAGTAACTAAATTACAATTTCACTTACTCAAAAAAAACGTTTCCAACAATATTTAATCAAAAGCTTTTATTACTCTATGGTTCATATATGTATCCCCGATCCTTTATTGGTCCATGAACGAAAACTCAATTACATATATCCAAAGATCGTTTATTAAATAAGTCCATATATCAAAACTCAATTACGTGTATATATTCTAAAAGCTACCTTTTTTACATGTATCCCTATTCATTGCATTGAGACTTTATTTCTCCTCAAGAGCGTACTAATATACGAATATTGATAAGGCAAAGGTCCGTTGCATTATATGAAATCATGGTAAACGAAGGCCTAGAAAGATTGACAGACCTGTGTAAGTTACCAAAAGCCACCTATTTAAGTAGTCAAACCCACCGACGTCCGCACCCCAACCCGTTTGAGCAACCAAACGTACCCATTTCAGCTCCAATTTAGCAACCAAATACACCCAATATAAGACCTAAACCCATCCTTTTCAGCCGCCATTCAACACCGAAAACCAACCATTGCGGCCCCCATTTCAGCAACCAAGCACACCTATTTAATTTCAGCTACTAAACATGTACATTTCAGTCCTCATTTCAGCAACGAAACACACATTACAGCCATCATTTCAACAGACAAACAATATAATTTAAAATGTTATGTTCATGATTTGAAGTAACATGGAAAAAATAGGAAAGCTAATGACCCTAAAGAGCTCAAAATTTATATGATTGAACATGAACCAAGCATTAAGAAAAATATGCTTATCGCCGAAAAACCAAAAGAATATCCAAACCTGAATCCGTAGTTCTGCATATGTAAGACAGAAAAAAGACTGGAAATCCGGAATGATTGGTTAATCTTATGCGGTTAGCCCCTCACATATGATGGTTCAATATGCAACGGCGACCTTAAGTTTATACATGTGACAGTCTTATCTGATAGGAACCACTACAACGGTGAAGACGTGGTTGGCTTAACCGCATACATGTTGTGTTGGCTTAACCGTCGTACGGCAGATAAGACAGAAATGTGTATTTATTCACTTTTCTGCTGCACATGCAACGGTTCATATGACGGGAAAATGTGTACCCGCCATTATAACGTGCGGTACCTAATCTACATATGCAAGACAGGAAAAAAAAGACATTGTCGGCTGCAACCAAAAAGTATAACCCGGTTACCCCGCCAAAACACTGACAAACACCATTATCAAAAGGTATAAACATTTTTTTTCATTAGCAACTATGTACACCATCGTATTAGCATCTACTTTTGTGACTAATATCTAGAAAAGGATAATTCAAATTAGCCATACAACTACTAATCTTATGCTTCAGCTTATATCATAACGTCGTCTACTTATCATACACAGAAGGCTCAGACTTACGCGTACAGTAGCAGTACCAAATAGTCGACATGGCTGCAATCATACCCTCGGTGTGACCGCCAAGCCAAGATACTAATCCGGATATTGTCATCATCGCCTTTCTTATATCGTATGATAAAGTAGCAATACCATTTATTTTGAAAACTAACATACCCGTTGATGTATCTTATAACAGTCATAAGACACACAACTGCGATTAGCCAGTGATCACAGATAAGACTGACTTCTGCGTATGCAAAACAGAAACAAAAAACCATTGTTGGCTGCAACCAAAAGGTATAACCCGGTTACCCCGCCCAAAATAGTGGAAAACACCAATCTTGGCTGCAACCGCTAGGCCGTACCCGGTCACCTCGCCAAGATGGCGTGAAAGCCTTTTATAATTAATACAACCATCATTCAAACATATGTAACGTAGCACCAGATAAAAGGGATTCCAAACCTGCCACGGCTGCAAACCAAGAAAATGCAAAATCAGTGACTATGATCGCATCTTATACACGGCTTCTGACCACAGTTTATGAACATATTTATTACCACAGTTTAAAACATCCTATGAAATCACTTTCCGATACCAAGAAATTGTGATTGATGCAACCACAAACCTTGTATTGCCACCCCGCCAAGATACGGGTTTCGGTAAAGGATGCATAAGAAAATTTTATAAGCGATCCCACACCATAAATAC
Source organism: Chrysanthemum makinoi (assembly GCA_910596185.1). Classification (NCBI taxonomy): domain Eukaryota; kingdom Viridiplantae; phylum Streptophyta; class Magnoliopsida; order Asterales; family Asteraceae; genus Chrysanthemum; species Chrysanthemum makinoi. The sequence goes on along the minus strand of OU343216.1, from coordinate 198,125,328 downwards.
GCAAGTGAACATGGATACTTCTTTGTTACCCTTCTATCCATATGTTCTGCAAAACTGAGAAAACCAAACTCAAATCAGTCGAAATAAAAGAGGAAGGACTGTTTGAGCATTCATTAGCTATAGTATGTAACACATACCTGACTTCTACCTTGGTATCTCAAGTAAAGGTAAGATGAGTACAAAAATAATTTACGATAAATCATATAAAACCCAAATCAATACAAAAGTAAATCAGATAAGACAGTCATTGATATATACAAATGAATAGAAGCGAAGGAAATCGAACCTTAAAAGCATACATATGGTTTTGAATGATGTCCGTATAAGCATCAAAGGGCTTGGACAGGGCATAGCACTTGGGCCGAGGAGAAAATAATTAGCCTTATACGACATCCCTTGATCAAGGTGAAAGCTACATATACCGTTAGGAGCGGCAGCGGGCTAGGAAAGCAGAGATGGACATTGCAATTGGGCTGAAAAGAAAAACGCATGCCCTAAAAGACAGGGAGCGGCACCATTTAGTACCCTAAAATTAGTGTATGTATAATGAGGCTCAGACGGACAAAGGATCGAAAAAAGAAGATACGCCGACATGGCTGCAAGTATAGTAACTTGCCACGCCAAGATATGGACCATCTCAGCTTTAATCCCCTTGCCACCATAAACTCATCATAGCCTGTTGTAATATATTAATTTTAGGATACAAAACGGTGCATATGTGTGTCGTGGTTGAAGATATAATGAGGCTCAGACGGACAATGGATTGAAAAAAGAGGATACGCCCACCATGGCAGCAAGTATAGTAACCCGCCACGCCAAGATACGGACCATCTCAGATTTAATCCCCTTGCCACCATAAACTCATCATACCCACTTGGCCACTTGTAATTAATATCAGCGCCATTCGTATGCCATTACGCCCATCAAAAAAAAATCGGATATGCTAAAACTTTTCCAGCACCTGCAAATTACAGCAAAAGAAAATTCACTTAAAGGTAGAGCATGTCATAAACGATAACCAAGAATCTAATAAGCAGCACGTGCAGCAACATAGTTGGTCTAAAGCATTCAAGCTAAATAAAATGAACCGACCTTACCGGCAAACTGCCTTAAAACACACAGTTGACTTTTTCCACCTGTCGATACGCCATTGCACTGGTCTAATGACTTAAGTCTGCTATTACAGTCGCACAGACTTTAATAGTGCCACGGCCTCGGTACTGGTGTAAAATAGTATGATCTGAGGTGGTGTTCCAGTCGTGGCCGTTGGGCTATTAAAGCCCATGTAACTGATATTACAGTCAACGTCAGGTGGCATCGCCAAAGTATTTTGTGCATCATAAGAGGTTGTTGTACACCCACACCAAGATTTTATGTAAACCCAACGACAACAAACTATCGTTCGCAAAATAGAGGCTGACAGAGGCTAATACCAGATTGAAGAGGACGCATCCGTGATGGCTACGACCATTACAGGCTAATACCTAATAATCTCACATCAATCAAATACCACAGGCAAAGATAGCAAGCAACAAAAATAGAAACACTAACACAACCACAAACCACAGATACGCAACAGTAAACATCTAAGAATGAAAAAAAATCACCTGACACGAATTCCGCAAACAACTCACGCCGATTGCTGAAGGCGACGAAACAGAGGAGATATGAAGCGACGATTATTGAAACTGAAAAAACCAATATGGCGCCACGTATCACTGAAGTAGACACGTATAGAAACGAAGCAAATAAGAGAGCTGAAAACAGGGCCAAAAAAAACCACGGGCCTACCAGCTGGACTCACAAAAACTATGGAAGCCCCAAACGACATGTTTTGGTACAGTTTTGTATCCTTACGTTAATATATATATAATATATTCGGCACCAATACATGATAAAAGAATTTATATTAAAATTCCGTGCGTGCACGGGTATTATAACTAGTATATATATATAAGTTTTCTTCAAAAACGATTATAATGTTTTACGATTAAAAAAAAATATGTGCCCGTTAGTGCACATTTAACTTTTCAATTGGATAAATACGGCCATTTTAAAAAAAAGATGAGGCCAAATGTGACCAAATCTTTTATAAAATAGCCAAAATTAGCCATTTTTTATTTTTTTATTTTAGGCTAATCACATTCATGCTAATTTTAGTACTTGCGTTTTTCTTAACAACGACACCATTAATCCCATCCTGGTTAGTTTTTACGCGACAAGTAACGTGTGTTGTTAGTTTTTATCTCATAACTGATGTAATGTTTACTTTCATTTTCATTAAATGTTTTTATATGTTGTTTGATAGATGTTAAGAATTTTGTATAGACTTTCGTTATCGTATAGTACAAACGTTTGCAATTGCATTTTCATCGGTTCACGTTCTATTTTAAACGTTACACAATACACTCACCACAATATCACAAATCATTAATTATCTTACGCTAGAAACCGCTGCTGCTAGGCGCGGGTACTCGCCTAGTTAACTAAACGCCTAAAGTATACTTCATCTCATTTGCTAGCTAAATGTTTAAGTGAAATAAGAAATATGCAATTCACACCCCTTTCATATAAATGGTGTTTAAGATAACAATAACATAATGATAGTTCTTTTCAAAAGAAAATTTAACATTAAATACTTTGGGCAACTTTTAACATTTGAGTATTTGACAATAAATTTATAACTGGGTCAAGACTCACGATTACCAAATATAGCAAAACTACTTTGATTACATCTACCAAATTGTTTAATTTGGCTCATTACAGTAAGCAGTTTTCTTATTTAAGCACAACTTATGCAAGAGAATTACACAAAAAACGCATCTCCTCATCCAGAGATCATAAAATTCTGCAATGGACATTCCTCTTATGCCACCTTACCAAATATATCTATATACTTGCTTATTTATATAAACCTTGCAACCGGAAGAAAAAAAAATGACTGCATTTGCATGACAACAATCAGCAAACAGTCGTTTCCTTGGTCACCACAGTTTTATCCGCCACCTGATCATCTAGCAACTGAGTTGGCGGCGCTTCATCCATGAAGGACTCGATAATATCTTTTGTATTCAAAAAACTAGGCTGGTTCGTGGAAGATAACATTCTCGCCCACATCCTATCTGTTATCACAACTTTGTTTTGTTTCTCCGTGATTCTCTGCACACACAAATACATAAATAAATAACAAGTCACTTGACCAGTGTTTGTTTTCTACAATGGGGTTATAGGTATGTAAATATAACTTCAACTTACATAAAAGGGTAGGTAGCATTCTCTACCATGGACGGGGCCAACAGTAAAGCCAGTGTATCCAGCCATGGCTCCGTGAACAGCACTTTGAGCGAGAAGAGTGCTGTAAACGTTATCTGATGCATTACTAGGAACAGCTCGAATCATGTACGTAGGATCTGTCGGATACACACTTGTTAAAAAGATCATTTAATGATTCATGGGGTGTTTGGATTTGAGTTTTAGAAGTAAATATGACAAGCTAATAAGCTGCAAACAAAGCACTCCAGATACAGTAATTGGATATGTTTCTGTTGCATGAAGTCTCAATAACCAGAATTATTTTAAGGCAAATTCTGTCAAAATAACCAAAACCAAAAAATACATTCTTGAACAAGAGGCCATTACTTTAAAAACGCGGGTAAATAGGTCATTTTTTGTATATCATTATATAATCAGTTTTGTTGCTGCTAATATGAAAATCATTATACAATCATATTATCAGAAGCATGATGTCCAAACATGAAAACTACAAAGCAGAAATCCAAACACCTCCTTACTTGTCAAGACACGTCACACACACGCGCTAAAAACAATGAATATGCCAATCCTTACCTATGTATTTAAGGTTGAACTCCATGTCTGTTTGTTTCTTGAAATGACCCTGAAATTGGAAGAAAAAAAAGGTGCTTAGAGACAGACTAATGATTAACGCCAAACTGCAAATTAACAATTTTCTTAATTATTATTGATGCATTAAAGTTTATGCTTCAGTTTCTTACCTTGATCTTTTGAGATAACCACAGACCAATATCATCTAAAACCTTGTTCCCAGAAGCGTCCTTGCCACCAGCCGTTCGGCTTTCAGCAACAAGATCCTGTCCTGCACCTTCTGCCACAACAATTACCATATGCCCGTTTTCTTTGATTCTTTTTTCTATGTATTCAAAAAGACCCCCTGGTCCTTCCAGATAGAAAGGTGACTCGGGAATCAAACAACAATCAACATCTCGACTTGCAAGGGTCGCATACATTGCAATAAACCCTGTACACAATTTTGACATGATTATCTTGCGGAAACAAGTTAACCATAGAGAAAACGATATCTTACAAAAACAAACAGCTTACCACTATTTCGTCCCATTAATTTAACAAGACCGATGCAGTTTTCATTACTTTCTGCCTCAACATGTGCTGCGTTAATAGCACGTTGAGCTTCTTCAACAGCCGTATCAAAACCAAATGATTTATCAATTACCTGTAAAACAATATCAAAGTTAATTGTGATAACAGTGCAGAGGACTAAAACCGATAACAATCTTAAATAAGTACCGGAATGTCATTATCAATAGTTTTTGGAATTCCGACAACTGCGACTTTAAGACCCCGTCTTCTGACCTCCTGCATGAACACAAAAGCTTACACTTTACACTCTATTCATTAAAAGAACTAATTTTGTCCCAAACTTTGACGATTATAAGAGAACACACCTCATAGATAGCAGACGCCCCTTTCTGTGTTCCATCTCCTCCTATTATATATACCTAATATATAAAACATAATTCATTAAGGTTATGAATATGATATGGAAATAAGCTCACAAACAACATGTAAAGCTACCCTTTTTTTATGGTGCGTTATCTGACCTGATTAATTCCCCGATCTTCAATACTATTGACTATCTTTTGGTTATCATAGCCACCTCGTGATGTGCCGATTATAGTGCCACCACGTTTATGAATACCGTTAGTAACTTTAGGTGTTAGTTGTATCGTATTTCGAGAGTAAAAACCTCTGTATCCTCCCTGCATATTCGTGAAAGTAGCATATAAGATTGTGTAGATTTTGTATCAAGGAAAATCAATGCAAATTAATGTCTGACTTACTTCAATTCCTTCGATTCTTGTAACGCCATACATGTCGTGTAAACTACCAACTATTTCTCTAATCACAGTGTTGAGACCGGGGCATAGGCCCCCACATGTCACTATACAAGCGTGAACGTCATCAGACTTGAAGTAGACCTGAAGAAACAAGTGATGAGCAAATTGTAATGTATACGCCTTAATAACGTACTAGCTAGAGTTTATCTTCATCTCATTAATACATGCCAATAGCTCATGCTTGTGTGTTTTAAAAGTTGTGATATAAAATATCAGAATCTACTAATCAGTTGTTGAATATTGTGATTTGACTTGTTTCTGCTGTTTATAGTTGTAATACGAAGATAATCATGTGTTGAGTGTTTGGCAAATTGTGATAACTTATGAAACTATCTGTAAAACTACCAAATTGGACATTTTTTGAAAAAGGGAGAGACGTCAGTGAAATGGGAGTAAAAGTAAACAACCTATTAAATTAGTATAAACGGAGAGGTAAACAAATTCACTCTTAGATGATTGATTTTAATAATCAGATTATCAGTTCCATAACGAGAATTCAAACATTTAGTTAAGGGCTCAAGGGAATGGTTTGTACCTTTTGACGGGGTCCAGCACGTCGAAAATGTATGCCTCGAGGACTATCCACATGAACAACTATCTACAGAAAAGGAAACAAAGGATGACATAAGCACAAAGGATTGGTAATCACACTAAAACCACACACGCACAAGAGGTTAATGAGTGACAACGATCTACTTCTACGGGTGTCATTAGGATCTCAAGAAAATTGTGTGCATCATTAATGTAAAATAGCAAAATGCTGACCTGTTGAGGCACAGTGTCATCCGTATCAACAAAATACTGCCTGAGAAAACACAAAAAACAAGTTTTTAAGAATCCAACCTACGCCAAAAATAACAATAAAAAAACTCCAATTCTTCAAAGTACTATGGCTATCGACTTACTTAACAACCGCGTATGCTGGATTATCCTGCAGTGGGTTAGGATACGTCTGCAACATAGACAAACATCAATATAAACTCCATATTACCATTCCACACACACACCTACATCCAAACTAGCTTGCACATGACCCCTGTTACTATTTGTATCAATGCAAAAAATAAATTTAGGTACCCCAACTACAAACATATAGCTTTAATTATTGCATGCATTTTCACCACTAAAATTGTTAGTTATGACTTATGATCACTTATACTTTACAAAGAAATTAATGATCACCTATACACTAAGTCATTAACTCCAAATTGATCTTCTCAAGCCTCAACATATCTAATAAATTAATAAAAAAGACTATATAATATAAATAATCCAACAAATTAATAAAAAAGTCTAGAACACAATTTGTTTAGGACCGGGTGCATTGAGGAGAATTCGAGATTTTTTACGAAAACCAACACTAGAAACAAAATTTCATAGGGTCTCCCTAGTTCCGTTCCAGAGACTGCTTCCAGAAAGACCTCTAAAAGTATCAGATCATATTTACAATTAAAAAGAAGATAAGATAACAAAACATACAGGGAGATTAGGAATGTAATCAGTCAAATGAGGAACATCTTGAAGAACATATCCATAATCACCAGTCACTACTTTTGGTTCACTTGCTCCTGGTATACCCATGATCGGATTCTTCACTTTATTATTCTGTGTGATCAGCTTAATATCACCAAATGAATACTTCTTACTTATAATACTCATAAATCAATATAACTCAATTATTGAGCTATGGTAACAACTGAATTTATATTACAGAATCTATGTTTGTTTTTTGTTTTTTTTCAAATGTTTGAAGTTTGACTTTGTGGGGTGTGTTGGATTTTGACTGGAAAAATATGTTTGGGTTTTGTAGGAATTGTTGGAAGGGAAGGACAAAGAACAGAGGTACTTGTTGGAAATGGTAATGGCAGTTTCAGGGCTTTAACTATTTAAGAATTGAAATTATCGATTTTGGGTTGAGTTGTTATATGGTCCATGGGTTTATGTGTTAGTCAGTTTTTAGTCCTTTGAGTTTATAGTCTCCCTTAAGTTGCATGATTATTAGCAAAGTTGCGAAAATCCTGAATTAGTAGTCAGTCGGTCAGTCGGTCAGTCATCTTGTAGCTTGTAATCGGTTTAGGCGGGATAATCAATGATTAATCGGATTGGCATTTCCAGGACTGGTATTTCTGACGAGTTTTGAGTACTTCTAATGAGTATTAGGTATTTACGGCTAGATTTTCCTTATACCAACAACTTGTGATAGATATAAACAGCGATTATAAAGTGATTAAAACAAGTTTTCGACTTATTTTTGGTATTTCCGACAAAATTTGCAAGTTTTCAATAAGTTTGACCATCCTTGACGACTATTGACCACCTTTAACAACCATTGACCGATTTGCACAAACATAAAAGGTTGGTGGCCGATTAACGCCTAGGAGATGATTAATCAGTCTTGTAGACCTTTTTCTGCAACACTGATTATTAGTTATGAGAACATATGTTCGCATAATGTTGATAATCGAAAATGTTTATCGATTCAAATGCTTGGTTTCAAGCAAGATATCTAAAATACAATGTTTATGTGAGTGACCTGTCCAGAAGACTGTCATCTCGTTTTGATCGCATAACATAGTTTGGAGGTTGGCCCAAAATTATTGCCACACATGTTTTTGATATATTTGTTAAAGTGTTTCGCTAACTGTAACCTTTTTATTTGATAGAAATATCGTATGTACATTTATTATCAATGAATGATTATTATCGGATGACAATTCATAAAAACACAATCTCGTAAAAAGTGAATAAACAATCAAGACTTGAGTGTGATTGAATTATTTTAATTTCAAATGAACAACTGATTAATTGAATAAAATTGATGTTTGGACTAGCTCAGTTGGTCATTAAAGGTGATTTTGGAGAGGTTGTTACCACATGTGAGAGGTCTCTCCAAGGAGGTTAGGGTTGTAAACGAATCGGACGAAAACGAACGAAGCCTTATTCATGTTCGTTCGTGTAATTTTAACCGGACAAATAAACGGATACGAACGTTTAAACGGACGAATTTTCTTGTTCATGTTCGTTTATTAAGAAAATGAATTGTTATTGTTCGTTTATGTCCGTTCATTAAGACACTAAACGAACATAAACGATCGAACATGAATGAACATAGACAAACAGACATAAAATTTATTGAATTATGCACAATACATTGTTTTATAAGTGTTGTTTTTTCTGAACAAACCAATTTTAAAACTAGACAATTAAAAAATATAATATACGAACATAAAAAAATAAATGAACATAAACGGACGTTAACAAACGCATAATCGGACGTTCACGAACATAAATGAACGAACACGACTTTTGTTCATGTTCGTTCATTTAACTAAACGAATGTAAATTATTATTCATGTTCTTTCATTTAATAAATAAATGAATATAAATGAACTTTTTACCGAACGGTTCATGAAATGTTCACTGAACGTTCAATTCCTTTACAGCCCTAAAGGAGGTTTTCCTTCAAGGTGGAATCTGCGGGGTTCTGCCCCATGGATGCGTCGGTTTCAGGCTGGCAAAGACTACCTTCTGAGTATGTATTGTGAAATCAAATCACTAAGTATTATTTAACGTTGGCGGAGACTATCTTCTAACTAAATACTGTAAAATCGAATAACTAACTTACTATTGTACAAAGTCGCCATTTAAAAAAGACTAGTCTTTAGAGCTTTCATTAGCAAAACAAATATTCTAGATAGCTTTTCGCTTTATCTTTATAATCGGATTAATTTTACATTACATCACTATCACATACTCCTATTAAAATAGATAAATAGGATGTGACTTTCTAGATTAAAGGCAAGTGTATAATGGCAAATATTTAACGATATAATATTATAAACTTCTGGATTTAGAGGGTGTGAAAGTGAAAACCTAAACTTTTAATCCGGATAAAACCCAATCGGCCTTGTAATAAATTTTTATTTGACATTTAAGTTATTTTCTTGTTTCACAAGTCATAGTCCTAAATTGTCTAGAAGGTTTCCATGTAGATCAATGTATGTCTCATAATTTTCTTAAATATTGAAAACGAACCACATAATTTTCTTAAATATTGAAAACAAACCATGTTGAATGACCAAAAGTATGTCGACTTATGTGCATTTTGAGTGGTATTTGAACTCTGAAGGTCGCTAATTAACAGAAACTTAAGGACAAGAAGTTTATACATTCGTCTCTATTCTCTTTATAAAATGTGATGCATGTTAAATAAATCAATATAAGTAAAATTTACAAATTAGCACACATAACTACTCGTAGTATATATAGTCATTATCATTAACTCCTTTTTATGAAAAAAAAGAACCTTTACTATTTGAATGAAAATGTTTATAGCCTTACGTTATTAGTATCAAACGATAAACGGATGACGTTTTTCATGTTCAAGTTATCTAAGGAGGGCGAGTCTTTTTTACTCACCGTCTGATTCCCAAAACTATTTTCGACTCTTCTTTAGCCACCCCAAATGTACATATCTAGCAAATTCTGAACCTTTGACCTTTTGTGAAAGAAACAGATTCTTAACCACCGGACCATTTTATGATAATTATTTTTGCCTTACTAGTATCAGAAAGTCATTTCGGATTAATACAACTATATACTATTTTAATTCACACAAACACACAAAAATGACAATACTTTGCTATTAATACAATGATACTTCTATAAAATCAGGGGCTCATATATCATAAAGTCTAAAGTCAAGGTCTTTCAGGCTGATGGTATAGAAGAATGAAGGCCATAGGAATGATCGTCACAAAAACCAGCAGCCCCACAATTCTTAAAAGCCATTTTCTAGACTATTCCTTATCATTTTATGCGATAAAACTTAATACGTTATGCTTGCAAAAAGGTTAGTTCGATGAACAAATCTAATCCCGAATATATTTCGAACCCAATGTGATCCTTTTTCAAAAATCATATATCATGTTATATTCAGCTGTTTTAATAAAAATAAATAATCTACATTTTATTTCACAATCATTCTATATTATATCTATATACTAAAAGGCAGGAGATGGGTTCTTCACAAACACTTTTCTTAGACACGTGTAAGAAAGTAAATGGGTGAGCATTAAATGAACCTACTCCACCGCCTCTCATTCTATCTTCATAACCTTCTTTCTAACTCCTAGAAAGATCCATAGCCTCTTCCATTTCATAAATCAGGCAAACCAAAAGGCACCGCCTTTATGTCTGTTGTTATGAAGACGATGGTGCTTTCGATTTTGTTCCTAAAAAAACGAATCTAATGGTGTGCTCTTCAACACAAACAAACAATGAAACAAACAAAAGCCCTTTTGTTTGATGGGAAGCAGAGTTTGCATAGTTGGTGGCGGCGGCGCAGGAGGGATTCCGGCGGGGGGTCGCTGTTAATCGTCTCTTAAGTGAAGGTTTTTTTTTTTTACAAAGATTCAATCTTTTGTGATATGAACATAAATTTGAAATAGTTTTGTGGGTTTTATCTTTCTGTCTAATTTCCTGATTTCATAACAAAGATAACACATGTGTGTATTTGATACAGATAACTGTTCTAATTTTAGTGAGTGATAAGGTTAATTGAACAAGGATCAAAGTTGGGGCGAAATGGATAGGTACAATTATTTCATAACAAAATGTAATGTGGTGTGTGGAGTATAGTGAAGGCAATGATGAGATTTGTTAGTATTCAGCGTTGTGGTAAGCGTTGTTTGCCAAAACCTGTATGCTGGCATGGCGACCACATCGTTGCAGCCATGACGGGTTCTTGGGTACCGCTTCCATGATCGCTCACCTGAGCCTTATTATACACATGACGGTTGTGTAGTATGAATAGTCAATTTTGGACTCAAGCTTAGACAAAGCCCGCCGGTATGGGCTAATTGTTTGGGTCTCTTGCTTTCTATACTTTAGGTAGGAAGTCCTTTAGAAGAATAAATATTCCAGAAAGAGGCATTCGGTCGATTGTTTTTTGTTGGTCAAATTTCTCATTGGTTTTCGTATATGTAGCATGGGCTTTTATCTCCGCTTCTTAGTTTGTATAGAAGTTAACAGTATTACAGGTGAGCATTCATTTAGATATTCGTAATACAATATGTGATATCATTAAAGTTCTATACTTAATTGATTCAGACTTTTTTACTAATTTATGCTTCAAATGCAACTATGTAACCCTGTAACATGCAACTATGTAACCCTGTAACAGGCGTCTATGAGGACTTGCAACAGCTGTTGTTGACCATTGTGCTTTTGCAGCACCTTTTTGCTAAGCTTCTCAAATATATATATATAGGGATATAGCTTCGAATTTCAGTTTGTAGTATGGTAGGTTACACGATGATGATTTTGAAAAGCGCTTGCACCTCAGATATAATTTTTAGTGTTTTTGTGATTTTTTCATGTATCCTTTGAAATACGTAATTAATGAGTATACCTTTTTTGTTTGATCTTTTTATAGAAGATATAAGGAGATTGACGATTCAGATAGATGGGAAAGAGTAACGGCCTGTCATGTCAGTAACCGGTTCAATGGCTTATCCGGGACAACCTGCTGAACCGGTGGCATGTGCACTTATGGTGATAGTTATAGGTTGAATCATAAAACCCATGTTGATCCAGTAAAGATAAAAAACCTTTTTGTGAATTATACAACTCGGGTAAGGAATCTATGGCATGGTTGTAAGTTTTAGGCGGGTGTTTGGGATTGTCAATTTTAAATGTTGTTGTTCTGAATTTATATTATAGTACAAGAAATGTTGCAACCTTTAAACAAAATGATTTATCATACATGAGTAAATTGACTCTTTCCACCATTTTTATCTTACATGAACATCTTTGTCATACATTTGCAGCTCATAAAATAAGCTATGGTATCTCCATCGACGGAGAAATGAGTGAAAAAGGTGATGTTGAAGATTATAGCAGATTAACGGACTCTGATTCGTGGGCCAAAAAGAACAAATTACCCTATGACAAGTAAGTACCATCCTTTCTTTTAACTATTTATAAGATAAGAGTCAATATGGTTATAACTTATGATCATTGGTTTGACTTTCAGGTTTATTGTCAACAATGTCTGGCTATCAACACCTAAATAGCTCAAACATATGAAAATGTACATCCGATGTTTCACCAGTTGAATGAGAAAATGTTAACAAACACTTTGGCTTATGTATCTTTTTTGTTTTTGTTGTTTCCATTCTTTGACAGCTATAGGTTTGCAATCGAATAATGAATGTGGTGTTCAGAAGTTTTTTTTGGGTAAAAGGGTTAATTCACCCCGGTAAAATTCAGAAGTTACTACCTATGCAAGACGCTTTGTTAGTTAAAGGTCTAGGTTCAATTTTCTTTATAGCTTAACGTCATCATATTATTTTATTAGGAACCAGTAATTTTGAATACCGGTTACTCTTGGACAATGCAGGCAACCACATTGAAGGCCAGACGCTCATACCAACGGTTGACCTGTCTACTAATACAGTGAAACTTATTGTTACCGTGCTCATTATTTTTGTAATAACCTACGTTAATACCACGCGAATTCGTATTGCTTTAGTTGAATCCGGTATGTTTGTCAACAGCTAGCCATTTGAAAGTGAGACTTTTTTTAGGTTTAAATTGTAGCTTTATTACGTTTAAAATAAGCATTTTTATGACTTTATTTTACCAGCTTACGGGCTTATCTGGCTTTTCGTTTCTAGCTTTACGTATTCTGAAACTTAGTTCCATTATATGTCATATAAACAGCCTTGGAGTGCCATCTACTTAGCTAAGGATTGTGGTCCATTTTTGCAGGTGGCTGAATTCTGGAGTCTGGATATGGTGCCTGCCGTTACTGAAGTGGCGGTTGCGGATTGGTAGCTAGCGGTTACGGCTTTGCAATATGCCATTGATGGGATGCATATTTTACGGGATGCAATTGGTAAGGCTTAGGTTGTTTTGATATGTTGGTTGCTTGAATGTGGTATTTAAATATCTTATTAGTACAACCTTTAGTCATATATGGATTAGATTATTATTGAAAGTTAATAATATGCTTGAATATATAAGTCAACGATAAATTTGGATTCCGGTACCAGGGGGCTTTACTCGACCCATTCCCCATTCTATGCGTTTGAAGACTTTCGTGTGGTATTTTATTCTCTTGCAATCTTCCTTAAAGAAAGTCTAAGGTAATTGCCAAGTCAATAATTGTGATAGGAAAATCATATGCTGGACCAATGTTTGTATTGGACAAAACACGCTTGACTATTTTTTTTGCCTTTCGCCATTATATATTATACTATATTAGTTCTGCCGCAACACGCGGGTAGCCACAGTGAAGTTTTCCTAATGAACAGTGAAATTTTGTATGTAATTAGTGATTTAGGTTCATGCTTGCTATTGACAAAGTTGCATGGTCTTATCTATTTCTGAAAAGCTGGTTACCCCTCTGCATATGGTGGTTAAAAAAAACTATATTTCTTAAATTATAGTAGTAAAGGGTGTTTGGCAATTGCTGAAATTTGCAACAAGGCGTTGATAAGTACTCTTGGCTTCACTTTTGGTAAGTAATCAAGTATATTTGGTACATTTGTGGTTTTTAGTTTAGGATGTGTTTGTTATTTGGTCGATGAATCCGAATTTATCATGCTGAATGTTTTACAGATTCACACCCATAATCCCATTTCTTTGAAATTATTCAGTGTTAAATCAAAGTTGATTTTGTGTGGGTGTTGCAGGTTTCCGTCTTCACAGAAGCTGGTAATTTCAAGATATTACTAAAGCCTTTTCAAGATGCTCCCAAGCTGCTCATTTTGTCGCAAAGGAACCTTCGTTTGATGCAGCAATATATTGCAGAGCTACCATTTGTTGGGAACATCACCTTGCAGTAGATTCAAATATTTTCAGTTTACTCTACGCTGTATATGAACTCAAGGATTTGAATGAGAAGCTGCATACAACTCATGAAGAGATCAGGTCTGAAAAACCATGAAAGCTCAAGCTGTTATAAGCTTTAATGAGTTTATTGCCAAACTAAAGTGAAATTTGGAGTGACTCATAGTTATCTTGAATGAATATCCTTACTTCAGAATTTTATATTTGGTAATAAGGTTTTTGCTATTCTAATTTGGTCCACAAATACACTTTTCAGGTCTGAAATACTTTCCTCTACGCACATTTGTTACTAAAAAAATACCATGCAAATTTGGTGAAGAAAATAATTCTAGAGTATCATGTTTCTGTTTGTGAAAGATATGTGTGGTGAAGGAGATATTTCTTTAGTTTTGGTGTCTGTTTGGAAATATGTCTGGAAAAGGTAAAGGACCAGCTATTGGTATTGATTTAGGAACTACTTATTCATGTTTTTGTCTTTGGAAACATGATTGTGTCAATATTATAGCTAATAATCAACGACATAGGATTACACCATCTTATATTTGGTTTGCTGATACTGACAGATTGATTGGTGATGCTGCTAAGAATCAGGTCATTATGAACCCTACCAACGTTGTTTTTGGTATGTCCTTTTTTCTTTATTGCATATCATTAATTTGTTAGATTTTATGTTGATGTGATTAGTGATATAAACCGTAAAATATATTGGTTAAAAAATGTTTGTAATTGTGTTTGTGATAAATTATGCATTTGTCCAATATGTCGGAAATGCATAGGAGGTATGGAACCAAAAGAAAAAAGATTACCCTAATGATTGCCAAAGGTTATGTAATAGTTTTTATTTTCATGGGAAAAAAGCCACGCGGGTTTAGCAATAGGTCACCTGGAATTTTTTTGGTACCTTTTCATAGATAATGCTATGTACAAAAACGGCTTTATCGTAACTCCTTTGGCCTATGGTAACTATATATCCCAAAATTGGACGGAATCATTTAGTGTAAAGTTTCAAGGCTTCAACTATTCATTTATCATCTGTATGTTGTATTTTGCTAATTGTTCTTCCATTTTGTAGAAGGAAGAGTTGTTGCTGGTACTACAGCAATTTCAGTTAAAGGAGTGATACCAACATCTTTTTTTGGGCTTGATCGTTCTGGAAACAACTCCAGCTCATGGATTCCTGTAGCAGGTTTACATCAAGATATTGCTATCAGGATCTTGCTTTAAACTTCTATGATATCTAAATAATTGTTTTTTTCTTTTAATAGCTTACAGAGCCACGTAGTATTTACAGGTTCATGATGACATGACATTAGAATATCCAAGGTGTGGGGTTTAACATGTTTAAGTTTTTATTGACATTACTCTTCAGAGGCTAATTTTCTTTCCAAGATTTTCATTTCATTCGCACACCATTGTAGAAAAATTGATGTAATATAAGCCCCGTGTTTCAGGTTCCTCAAGATCGATCTTTGAAAAATGACGGACTATTTGCAGCTATGGGGCTGAAGACTCTTGGTTGCATCTTCCAGGTTTCAACTTTCAAGGTTATATGAAATGTGACTTGGAATCAAATACTTGGAATGATTCTACCAGTTCAGGAATCTTAACATCTCAAGTTGATTTTATACAATTTTTATTCAGGTTGCATGCATTTTTTTTGAGTGTGTACAAATATTCGCAAGATGTCTTAATCCACTACAAGAATTCTGTCAAATACCCACGGACCAAATCTGTGGGTAAAAGATGCAAATTTGTGGGTAATTGCCTAATACCCACGAAATACCCATGAATATAGTTAAATGGGTAAAACCTCCGAGGCTAATTCTTTACCCACACTATTTTGGATCCATGTGTAACTTACCCACACCATTTACGGTGGGTGATTTTATTAATACCGAGGGTAAACTTCTCATGGGATTTTATAATCACCACAAAATCACCCATGAACGTAAGAGTGGGTAATCTATGGGTAAATTTACCCATATATATAACCACGTTCGACGTATTTTTTTTATGGGCAAATATTTCAAACATCGAGTTTATTAATTATGATTACCCGTAAAGTAATTGTAGAGAAACTACAACAACAATTTTTACATTTTAAATACAGTTAAATACCAAAAAATTAATATGAACAATTGCTTTATTAGATTAATATTGCATCTAAATACAATTAATACATTAAACTAATACATCTACAACTCTTTACAACAACAAAACATATGAGAATACATTGCTAGTGTTTGGATGTTTCTAAAGCAGTATAATGATTTCCAATCTCAAGGAATAGTAGGTCAAGTATGTTACATATCAAGGTATGTTCACAATCTTTAGTCCACCAGTGGTTTCCTAGTTGAGTAAGGTGCTCTCAAACAGGATGCAAGCTCTCAATTGTACAATGTTCACATGCTGGCCGGTCTTCACTTGAATCCGTCAATTTTTATCCATACCCTGCATTTCATACATATGCCATCAACTTCACTTATAATAAAATGATCAAACGTTGCCATGTTAACAAGTTGACAAGTAAAGTGCAGAGCAAGATGACCATGATAATCTAACATAAGTTATATTTGTTTAGTGAAACTCATTGTTAGTCTATTATGGCTATGTTTGGCGACACATAACAGTAGCAGTAAGCTGTAAGCTGTAAGCTGTAGTTGTTTGTTTAAAAAATGTGTTTGATAACGTAGCTGTAGCAGTAATTATAAATTGTAAAATTACGAAAAAGGTCATATACATATTAAAATAAAATAAATGATTAAACAAATGAGGGTATATATGTAATTTCATAAACTAAACGCTTGGAGCCATTGTGAAATGCTTAATCAGGAAGCATTTATATTGGAGCGGTAAGACAATATTCTAACGCTTGTTGAGGTGTTGCCAAACAAGCTTTTCATCTATAATGCTAACCGCTTGTCGCTCCTAAACGCTTACAAATGCTTGTTGCCAAACATGACCGGTCTTAATATAAAATTGCCTAACTAGTATTATAGTTCTACTAATATGTAAGACTTAATATAAGAACTAAAATTGAGAGCTTCAATTCTAAAGTTCCAACAATTGTAAAACCTCGTTAGACCTTCTTTCTATGTATATCTATGAACTGTTGAGTTAACCTGAAGCATTAACATTTATATTCAAATCAATAAGAAGTACTTGAAGATGGGCAAATTTGAATGTACACATACCGTAAGCTTTTCAAAAGCATGTGGAATCATATTAAACCCCCTTCCACATTTGCTTTCATTGGCAATATCATAACAATTTCCTTGCCTAAACAGTAAACAAAATAATACACTTAATCAATCCAATAATTGCATAATGGAATTAGTCTATAATGTAACATTTAAAAGAGAAAAAGAGTATGTTTTGAGGAACAAAATGGAAATACCATTAAACAATTGTTTCAATTTCCATCCAGATTTGCACCGGTCAATATATAATCCCGAAATCAATTGTTCCGCTATACGTACAATTATTTAATTTCTAATGCTACCCATCTCTGCTCAAATAATGTTGCATAATCCTGGTTTGATTAAGAAAAACAAATAATTTTAAATAATGTTGAATCTCAAAATAATGTTGCATAATCCTGGTTTGATTATCAAATAATGTTGAATCTCAAAATAAAATAAATAATTTACCTGCGGTTTGTCATTTGTAGATCTGAAACACCATTCTTTTATCTTTCTTTTTTTTTTAATTTCTAACGACGGCATATAAAATCTGCCACTGATCATATTGGTAGTAACACAGTGATGAGATCTCACACTACAACAAGAGAGAACTAATTAGTCACACAATAAAATCTATCATAAAACCCGATTAGACATTGGCATGGTAACATGACAAAAATTATTAAAACCATGTACCTACAAGAAGACGGTTAGAGGAGCATAGCCCACGTTGATGTATTAGATTATGAAAAGAGCCAAAAACTGTAAAAATTTAAAACGTGTTTGAGATTTAACTTTGTATGGCCCGGTGGAAAGTTTAAGTTTTAATTTGCCAAATATGTTTTGCCGCCTCATGGATTTTTTTTGCCGCCTGTGAAACCCCCACTTTTTATATGTATTTTCATCCGTGAAATATTCATTGATTTTAGACCACTTTAATAATAATAATAATAATAATAACACAATATATTGTGCCGTGTAAAAATGTTGTCATTACAGCATTTTTTCATATAACACAAGAATATATCACTTAGCACAAAACACCCCTCCCACATATAACACCATTTATGGTGCCATAGGACTACAGTTGTTGTTAATTGGGTCAGGTTGGTCGGGTTCGAGTCAATTCGGGCCGGGAAAAGGATAAAAATAATATGCCCGAACCCGACCCAATTTGAACTCGGGTTCGAGTCAATTTGGGTCGGGCCTACTCAATCCGGTCCATTCAGGTTCGGGTCACCCCGAATATAAGTAAAATGTAATAAAATTGCAAATTCGTACTCGTTTAAATAGATAATTTATAAAAGAGTTGCATAAACAAAAATTAAAAAAAAAAAAAAAAACTTATCCATGTCACACCGCTGCAGAATTAATCAATAATAGGAGGATGACCATCTATGTTATGCGAAATGTAAAGAAAATTGTCTGGCAGAAGATGAGATGAGACATGTTAACAAAGTGTTCACCGTATAAGTAGCAAAATGGTCGGATTGGGTAGATGGTTCATGTAGATTTGGGTTGTTTTAGACTTTACTACATGCCAAAAAGGGTCTCATGGGATTGACCTCATAACTAGACAAGACAAATATCTCAACCTAAAACGACCCTATAACAATATCAGGTTCCGGTTGTAATGCACATCGTGTTCATGTGTAGGTCGGGTTAACCCGACCTTTTTGACACACCTAAGTGTATTTGTAGCCATAAATTGGCCATTGGAAATTACTCATAAAAATTACCCATGCAAACAACAATACGGGAAAAGTCATGGGTATATATTCACCCTCAAAACACCCATGGAGGATCACCCACCGATGAAAAGGATATTTTCATTTCATGGGTAAATTATATTTACCCACTAAGTTGCCCACAAATATTGCCACAATAACTCACGATGTGGGTAATACGTGGGAAATATTTTGACGCCAATTATTTACCCACATATTGCACACCAAATATATTCATGTGGCTCTTTGTGTGGGTAAATCTGTGGGAAAACCGAGGGAAAATAAAATCGACTTTGTAAGTCACCGATCGTGGGTAATTGGTGGGTTTTGGGTGGGTAAATGCCCTCAAAAGGACGAGTGTGGGTAATTTCCGTGGGTATTCCATCAGATTCTTGTAGTGATCATAGCGCCCCCGCAGCAACGCGCGGGTTACCCCACTCGTATATACTAAAAGGTAGGACACAGTAACTCCCAAACACTGTTGCACATTTAATGCTAACTTTCGCAAGTTGGCAAAAATAGCCCCTGAGGTTTAGGTGTCGTTACAAAGCAAGTCCTCTAGCATTAATTGCTATCTATAGCAATTTGGCACAAATAGTCCCTAAGGTTTAAGTGTTGTTTTGAAGTAAGTCCTGTAAAATTAATTGGTATCTATAGCAATTTGGCAAAAATAGTCCCTATCCAAATTCACGTTTACAAAAGCAACCCCGCTGCATCGCGCGGTTTCCACACTCGTTATATCAATATATCAAAAAGAACATATAAGCATAAAGTTTTCTCTGTCGCTGTTTAAAGACATTTTTGAAGTCGTTATTGATGTCTTCTGATTGTCATTTTATAGGACTAAAAACTATGATCTATGCCTCATGTTTGTGAAAAAAAAGTCTAACACAACTTCTTTATGACAATAGCTCTAAGTTCGGGGTCTTTCTAGCAAGTAATAATAAAGATCCATAGGAATAATCGATAGTGAAACTAGCAAGTAGCAACCCTACGTTCAAATACCATTTTTGTCTAGAAACTAGTTTTACAAAGTATATTAAATTATAATAAACTGAAATCATAACTATAGTTTCAGTCAAACTAAAGCTTTATCATTTAAATATACCCGTTAACTTTTGGAAGAAACAAGAAATACATAGAATATACAATGGTTTACTTGTTACTCATCCAAAAGACAACAATGTCAAATTATTAATATGCCTAACAACAATCTGGATAATTTACGATCAAACATGTTTAAACCTGTAAAATACCGGATTTTAATTAGGGGTTGTTGGTTTAAACATATACGTGGCTTATGAGCTTATTTGTGTTTCGCTTATATTTTATAAACCTCAATTTTTCGACTTATTTTGAGACTTATAGGCTTATATAAGTTTATTATGATATAATAAATTTTTTTTCGTAAAGTCAGGCGTTTCATTAAAAGACCTACCTCAACAAAAAAAGATAAGCCAAACAGAAGTGCACAATAAAAAGGGGGCCTCCAAGAAGGAAGGCGACTAAGATAAAAAAATCATGGAATGAAAAACCGATACAAAATATCGCCCAAAAACGACATCATAAATATCTAGCTTAAAATACCTCTCGGATTTGATAACCAATTCTTCCAATCAAAAGACTTTGTGTTACACCTATTCGAAATCCATAGTAAAGACAACTCTGAACTTGGGGAAAAATATCTTCAATCCTGGCAGCAGACTTCAAATCTGGATACGCGTGCACGACTTTATTTCGCCACTTCCATATCGACCACATTAAAGTATAGAAAACACCTTGTAACGCCTTTCCAACACCCTTACAGTCTGATGGAATTATAGAACGAAAAATCACATCTTTAATCGTTAACTGAGGAGGTGGAGGAATATTCCACCACGCCCAACATTTCAACCAAATTAAGCGAACTAAGGGGCATTCACACAGAGTGTGTTCAGTACATTCTTGAGCAGACTCGCACAAAGGGCACACTGAGGAAGAACAACCACTTCATGATAAGACAAGCAAGCCATAGTAGGAAGGCGATTATTTGCAGCTCGCCAAATAGCAACATTTACCTTATTTGGAATCCAATTATTCTAGCTATGGTTACGTCCCAAAGCACATGAGGCTAGAAGTTTGTCGTTAATAAGAAAGGAAAGTCTTTTAATTGTAAATTTACTGCTCGGATCCAAGTTACTTCCAGTCATCTCGAGATTGTCCTGTAAGAGTGAAAGGACCAACAACATTAAGTAAATTCGCCAGATCATCCACAGCCCTTCCACGTGGCAAACCCGCATACCTAAGCACCTAAACTAAGAATAAGATTGTTGTTACCAGATATGCTGTTACTCAAGAAGTCAGTGGGAGGGCAACAGAACTTGAAGAAATTCAAGAAGAAGATACATCACCTTATGAAAATATTAGCGTACATCAAGTGGAGCCAAAAAGTCTCGCACCTCCACCTGAAGTAATTCCCATTCGTTGGTCTGAAGGACACATCGTGCTCTTGAGCGATTATGTCAAAATGTAGAAGTTGAGGAGTATAGTTTAGGGGATCTTAATGAACCTGCTAACTATAGAGCTGCTTTATCACTCTGAATTTGATAAATGACTTGCAACTATGAATGCGGAAATGCAATCCATGCATGATAATGAAGTCTGGGAAGAATTTGACCTCCCTCCTAACGTTAAATCATTGGTATCAAGTGGCTTTTCAAGAAAAATACTGGCATGGATGGCAAGAGACGCACCTATAAGGTGTCTTGTAATGAAGGGTTATAATAATGTACAAAAATAATAAAAAGGCAAACGATGGTTATACCTTTTGTTTGTCTGAGATGGATGTGTAGTTTGAATTGGGTTGCAAATCAAGGTCATCTGCTAGATTGGTAAGGAACCATAACCATGAACTCTTGCACTCAACTTCAACTACCGCGTAAGCAACTGGATACACCCCATTATTGCTATCCACACCAACAGTAGTTAAGATTTGACCAGTATATGGTCCTTTGATAAAAGCCTCATCCAAACTTTGTATTTCCCTTCTTCCTGCTCTGTAACCTTTTTTCAAGGCACCAACACAAACATATATCCGTTTAAAAACCCTTGAATCCAGGGTTGAATCAGTGTTTGTTTCAACTTGAATCTTCACAATTGTATCCTTATTTTTTTCCTTCAATTCCAACGCGCAATCCCTAAGATTGGCATATTATTCTTCATGGTCACCCAAAATCTGTTTCATTGCAATATTTTTTGCTCTGAATACCTTTGTCTCAGAGATGTTGATCTGAAATTTTTGATTTAATTGCTTTGTGAGAGCAGCGGTTAGGATTTTCCGGTTGGTAACAAGAATTTTACTAACCTCAGATGAGATGAATCTTGCAATTACCAATTTAATATTTCTTGTTTGGAGGAATTTAAGTTCATCTTTTAATGTTTTGACACTCCAATTAGGTTCTTCACCAATTTTTGAGACGTGTAGGGACCACGGGCACATGGGTTTGGCCCTTTTCTTATAGGTTTTGGATATCCCAAACTTGCCCTTTGACGAAGAACAAGCATGTTTAGTTTGAAAACATGCTGAAGATTTTCTACCATCACTATCTGCATGTTTCCCTTACCATAACCCACAACAGTCCCATAACAACAAGCTCTAACCCTTTCTTGATCAGTCTTATCAACCATAACATCTCTTTTACACTCTAAAGCATACATTCTTACCTTTTCTTTGATTTCCTTCCTTGTCGAAAAACGCTCTATTGCAAAAAATTCACCCTTGTTAACATTTTCTTTGCATGGTACTCCTTTCTAATTTTTTTCAACCTTTTCTTTTTTATGTTCGCAATTCTGGGAGTACGGGTATCTTCACCACTATCAAATTCATCAAAGTCACAGCTAGCATGCGAATCCATATCATCTGCCATACTAGCAGCTAAGCTTATGACATGGTCAATGTGGACATCAAGTTCAAAATGAAAACCAGTCATGTCCACTTGTGGCTCAATTGGGGTGGCTACAACATCCTGTTCAAAATCAGTTACATCCAAGTCTTGCGATTGCTGAGTCTCCTGCTGAACAGGCTCTTCCCTCTCAACAACCTCTTCATCCACAAATCTTTCGTTAAGCTCTAAAACAACATCCTCATTCCCTTGTTGAAGTTCATTTACCATGTTTGTATAGTCTTCGTATTCTTCAACACTAGCATTTACTCCTACATGAGTGTATTGTTGGAACAAGTCATCATCCACAATTGATGATGGTTGCTCAACTTGTTCTGCAACAACATTATCGTTAATAGGTTGTCCCATATGATTATCTATGTCATTCAACAACCTTCTAATAATGCTTCCATTAGGTTTGCTTGTTGAAGCTTGAGTAGCATTCTGAAAATCATCAACATTTTCAGTAGCAGTCTCATCCAATATTTCATCAATAATATTGGATTCTATTCCTTAAGCCTCAATATAAACCTCGATTTCTATATATGTAGGAACTGAATTCAAAAGGTTAACGGCATCGTCATCATCCATCAAAGGTAACAACCCATCATCCAATGGCTCGCCTGGTATCCTATAATGAGATAATAAAATCCGACCATTCTTGACACCTAGGTCATCTAACAACAAATCATACTCATCAAACGAAAACATGTCATAATCAACCAAATCGTACCAATCTATAACTGGAGAACGATATATCCTCCCTGATGATGAGGTGAAATCACGACTGTGAATGATTTTTAGCGAGAACAAGTTGTGGTTTGATTCTTTGTAGAAAGAATAAACATCAACACACACCTTGTTAATACAAATAAATCGTAAAAACGTTTATTCATATTTAGCAATCTCTTTGTGTTTTGTTGATAACAAATATAAATTTATCATAAGTAAAATTATAAGGATACATGTTATTTTTGTAAAGCATTTACATATAGTCATTTAACATAAATTGTTGTAATAATTCATTTGTTGTAATAGTTTATTAAGATGGGTAAAATCCATAACCCATGACCCATACCCATGGAGCAAATCCATAACCCATGATCCAATGTTTAGATACATTGTATCTATTTGGATAAACATGACCCAAAGTCCATGACCCATGACCCATAACCCAAATAGGAGGAGCGTCTAGCAGATCCCCCAGTTTACACTGGACGGATCCCTCATGTAAGGGATCCGTGAGATCCGGGGAACAGTAGAGGTTTTTTGCGTATAAATAGTGAGCCATTTCTTAATTGTAACTCACCCTTCTTCTTACAAACTCTCTCACATATTACTTATCTCTTCTAATCTCAGATCTCTTGATCTATATAGTAGCTCTTATTTCTTTTATTGTGATTCTCATATAGGTCCTTCTCTAAGGCGAGATCACGAGCATTCTACAAGTCATCCAAGCAAGGGGTCCTTGATTGATTTGTTCCTCCACAAGATTTCTGTAGCGAAGATCTTGTATTTCATATTTCACATATTTGTTGTGTTATAGTAGTGTTGGTTTGGTCCTCCGTGTTACGGACTCGGTATTTAGCTTTGTACCGGAAAAAGTGTAAGCGACGTTATGAAGGCTTCTCCGCCAAGTTGAAGGAGTTTGTTGACATAGTGCTTGAACTCTCGAGTAGGTGACTCGGGGAGTGGAGTAGGGCAAGGAAGGTGTACCTTGTAGCCGAACCACTATAAATCGGTTGTGTCATTTCTATCCTTTGCTTTACTTGCTTTCTCTATTTGCATTACTCTTAGATCTATACTTTCTCTTCATCCATACGATTTCACATTACATCGAATCTAAAGTTTTTGAAACTAACTTAAAATCGGAAAAACTATTCAACCCTCCTTCTAGTTTTCCTCAATTGGCATCAAGAGCTAAGTTTATAAAAGTTTTAAAGTAAACCGTATTTTAAAAACTTTTCGATCACTATGGGTTCTGAAAATTACAAGGAAGGGCAATCCATGCAACGACCTCCACTACTTGAAACTAACGGTTTTATATATTGGAAAAATAGATTCGAAACGTATGTGAAGTCAAAAGATATTGATCTTTGGTACATCATTGTTGAAGGCGATTTTGAAGCCACTACGAAAGATGAAAATGGAAATTTAGTTAACACCTCATGATAAACTCACCGATGATATTAAGAAAAAGCTTTCCAAAAATAGTGAAGATAAAATGATTTTATATAATGCTTTACCCAAAAAGGAATTCGAAATAATTTTCATGCTCAAAACCTCTAAAGAAATTTGGAATTCTTTAGTTGTAACTCATCAAGGTAATCAACAAGTTAAAAACAATAAAATATATTTATTTGTTCAACAATATGAACAATTTTCAATATCGGATGAGGATACCATAGATCATTCTTTTGCTAACTTTAATACTATAATTACATCTTTACAAGCACTTGATGAGTCTTTTTATAGTTGTAATCATGTTAGGAGATATCTAAGGGCACTTCCATTCAAGTGGAGATCTAAGGTGACGGCAATCGAAGAATCAAAAGACTTGTCAATCCTCACCCTTGATGAAATCATAGACAATTTAAAAGTCTATGAGCTTGTCCTCACTAAAGATTCCAAAGCCTCAAAAGTGAAAGAGAAGCACAAATCTCTTGCCCTTAAAGCCAAGAAGGTCGCAAGCGATGAAGAGAAATCCTCTTCGGATAGTGATGATGAGGAGTATGCCATGGCGGTAAGGGACTTCAAGAAATTCTTTAGAAGAAAGGGAAGATACGTCAAGCAACCTTATGACGACAAGAAAGGGTTCCGGAAAAGCAAAGATGACGAGAAGGCAAGGGATGAAAGCGCTTGCTTTAAATGTGGGGATCTCAACCACTTTATTAGTAAGTGTCCCAAACGTGATTAACAAAAAGCATTCGTGAGCGGTTCGTGGGGAATGAGCGAGGAGGAGGACGAGGAAATTTGTCTCATGGCAAATGACGAGGCATGTCACGAATATTATAGTAGCTCATCATTAGATGATGACTCATTGCATAATGAATATGATAAACTTTGAAAAATTAGTTTAAAAGTAATCAACAAAAACAAGTTTTTGAAAAACCAAAATCAACGTTTAGAAAAGGAAGTCATTGAGTTAAAAAGCAAAATTAAAACGTCTAGAAAAGGGAAAGATAGCAAGTGGGGAATGTGAACTTTGCGTTCAACTCCAAACACTAGTTGATCATCTAGAATCTAAGATTGCTAGAATGAATACTAATACTCTAGATATGATATTAGATAGTGTTAAAACAGGAAACAACCAAAAAGGATTAGGCTTTCAGCAACTTGATGCGTCAACTAGTGAAAACAAAGAAACAAAATTCGTAAAAGCAATAGAAAAACAAACCACTGTAGTCACGGATCCCACAAAAAGGGAATCGGCTAGTGTACAGTTAGGGATCCGTGGGTCTGCTGAAGCAAACAGTTGCAATAATATAGCTTCCTCATCTAGAACCGATTTTGTTATTGTTAATAAGAAGAAACCAACCCATGTTACTATTAGACAACCACTACCAAGACAAAATCAAAGTTTTACAAGAAACAAAGGTCCATCATTTTCAAAACCGAACAAATCTAGGAGACCTAATAATGTTTATCCGAGAAGTAACCATCAAATGGGATGGAATCCAAATATGCAAAACGGTTTTCCATTTCAAAACTTTGCACCATGGAACGCATACTCACCTTATCCATATATGTCTAACATGAATGGAATGTTTAACACTAATGGACCAATGAACAAATGGGGACCAAAATTTTGAGTTAATTGTTTTCTTAGGTGTGCTTAAAGGTCGACCTAGACCCGGATGAGTGGATCAAGGATAGCGGGTGCACGAGGCACATGACCGGCAATAAAGATTTATATTCCACATATGAATCCTTCAATGGAGGAAATGTGGTATTTGGAAATAGCAAAAGCAAAATCATCGGTAAAGGTACGATTTCTAACAAATCTCTAACCATTAACGATGTGTGTCACGTAGAAAACCTAAACTTTAACCTCTTAAGTATAGGACAAATATGTGATAAGAAGTGCAACGTACTCTTTAACGAAACCGGTAGTAAGATATTGAAAAATGGTATCACTATAGGTAGAGGAATTAGGAAACATGGAGTCTATGTCATTAAAATCAGTAATGAACCTAAAGACAAACTTTGTCTTACTTCTATGGATGATACTTAGACCTTATGGCATCGAAGATTGGGTCATGCCAATATGCGACTTCTTCAATCGCTATCATCCAAAGATCTAGTAAGAGATCTACCAAAATTAAAATATGAACATCACTTTTGTGATGCTTGTAACGTAAGAAAATAAGTCCATGCTAGTCACAAAGCTAAAAACATGGTTTCTACAACTAAGTGTCTATAGTTACTACACATGGATTTATTTGGTCCATCCGCTATCTAAATATATGGAGGCAACTACTACACTTTGGTTATAGTGGATGATTACTACAGGTACACATGGACTAAATTTTTAAAGAATAAGACTGAAACGTTCGATTACTTTGAAATATTAAGTAAGAAAATCCAAAGACAAATAGGAAGTCCTATAGTGTCTATTAGAACGGATCATGGTAGGGAATTCGATAATGAACTGCAATTTGGAGCCTTTTGTGACGCTAATGGTATTACTCACAACTTCTCGGCTCCTCGCACTCCACAATCGAATGGGGTAGTTGAAAGAAAGAATAGAACCCTACAAGAAATGAGTCGCACCATGTTAAATGAGCAATCCATACATCAAAAGTTTTGGTGCAATGCCATTAATACATCAACGTACATACTTAACCGAGTCTTAAGTAAACCATTTTTAGGAAAAACTCCATATGAGTTACTTCGAGGCAAAAAGCCTACGTTAAATCATTTTAGAGTCTTTGGTAGCAAATGTTTTCTACTTAACACTAAATATTACCTTACAAAATTTGACCCTAAATTAACCGAATGTATCTTTTTAGGTTACTCTCCTAATAGCAAAGCTTATGTCATATTAAATAAAGAAACAATGAAGGTTGAAGAGTCATTAAACGTAAAATTTGACGAGAGTCCGCCCAAACCTACTCTACCTCTTGTCGATGACGAGATTGTCGAGAGTGAAGCTATAGAAATAAAGAAAAAGACAAATGAAGAAGATGAACCTTTAAATAATGAAATCATCAATATTAAAGAGTCTAAAGATCACCCCGTAGATAAAGTCATATGAAAATTAAAAGAAAGAACCTTAAGGTCTCAAGTCCAAAACCAAAGTAGCTTATTTTGTTTTGTCTCAACCATAGAACCTAAGAATACACAAGAAGCCATAAAAGATGAAAGTTGGGTAATGGCTATGCAAGAAGAGTTAAATCAATATGTTTCTAACGATGTTTGGACACTCGTTCCTCCACCAAGTAATCAAACCATAATAGGAACCAAATGGGTATATAAAAACAAGTTAGATGCAAACGGTGTAGTGTCTAGAAACAAAGCTAGACTCGTTGCCCAAGGGTATATTCAACAAAAAGGAATAGACTTTGATGAGACCTATGCCCCCGTGGCTAGATTAGAATCTATAAGAATACTTCTTGCTTATGCTTGTGCTAATGATCTTAAGCTTTATCAAATGGATGTCAAAAGTGCTTCGCTAAATGGTTTTATTAATGAAGAAGTATATGTAGCTCAACCTCCGGGCTTTATCGATTTCGAAAAACCTAAACATGTGTATAAGTTAAAGAAAGCTCTTTACGGTCTTAAACAAGCCCCAAAAGCTTGGTATGATAGACTTAAATCATTCTTAATAAAAAACAACTACACCATGGGGTTAGTTGATAATACACTTTTTACTATGAAAAAGGAATCACATATAATCATTGTTCAAATATACGTGGATGATATTATATTCGGATCTACTTGTCAAGACATGTGTGATGATTTCTCTAAAATCATGCATGACAAGTTCGAGATGAGTATGATGGGAGAACTAAGTTTTCTTTCTTGGTCTACAAATCAAACAAGTAGAAGATGGTATCTTCTTTAATCAATCTAAATACATAAAGGAGATGTTAAAGAAATTTGGTTTAGAAGAGTCAAAACCCATAAGAACACCAATGTCATCCAACACTAAACTCACAAAAGATGAAGACGGCGAATCCGTTGATAACACAAAATACCGTGGCATGATTGGTAGTCTTCTCTACCTTACTGCTAGTCGGCCGGATATCATGTTTAGTGTTTGCCTATGTGCTAGGTTTCAAGAAGATCCTAAAACATCACATCTAGAAGCGGTCAAAAGAATATTTAGATACATTAAGGGTACGACTCAATTAGGATTGTGGTATCCTAAGGGTACAATGATTTTTGCATTAATTCATGGTTTGCTCAAGATGTATCCGGACCAACAATATTTAACTATAAAATCAGTACAATTAGCAATAACCTAAATTACCGTAAACTTTATCAAGATCATCGATCGGGGAAGATCGTGCTCGATTTTTCCCAAATGGAGAAACCATCATTCTCAATTTTTAGTTGATTTCGAAATGGTTTTTAATAAGTTTAGGAAAGAAAAATAATTTAACTTTGAGCAAAAGGGTTTTTTGGGTTGAGTGATAATCGGTGGGTGTAATGATGATTTAGGCGGGAACAGTGAAATGACAAGACTACCTTTAGGGACGAGACAACTTAATGAGAAAACTAAACTAACAAAAGTTAATGAACATTGCGTCTCGATCGCTGTTTTGCAAAAAATGTAAATATTAGTGTCTTTTTTACAATAAATTTCATCTTTATATAATCCTTGCATTTTTTAAAAACATTAAGGACAAAATTTACAATTTACCGTTTTATTTAAACGGTACACTACTTAATAAATAATTTAGGAGAAAAGGACTTTGTTTACCCATTTAACAATAAATAATGTAACTTGAAAGTCAATAAAGGTATCTATTTCGGGCATGCAGGGTGCAAATTTTGTGGAATCTTCTCGTGGTCATACGGTATATTCTACTTTATCTTATTCCTCTCTTATTTATATCGTCCATTTTCATGCCATTTTTTACTTCTATGTAGTTAGAATCATACCTCAATAAAATTTGATAAAAAGGATAAAGCGAACATGTAACAAAACATGTCAAAAACATTTTAGTTGAATCAAATATGTGCCAACAAAGTTGTAAAAGGAATATAATTTAAACAATATGTTTTATAACACGTAGCAGTAGCAGTTAGTAGTAACAATTGACATGAGTTATTTACTTAATAAAAACGTTTGATATTATAGTTGTAGCTTTAATTATAACGTGAAAAATGACGTAAAATGACATATACATATTAAAATAAATTATACTTAAATAAATTTGAAAGTATATATGTAATTTAAAAAACATAATGCTATAAAAAGATTCTAATGCTTTCTCAAAAAACGTTTTAATTAAGAACAATTACACAAAATGTAAAAGCTAGTTGTTTTAAAATGATCTAAATACTTGTTGCGAAACATAACCGTAATGTTATGAGGCAATTATAAACTACCTTTAGGTTTAAATTTCTTTTTGTTAATTGAATAAAAACATAGATAGATGATTCATGATCTCCATCCATTAAAAAGGGTCTTATTCGAATGTAGCAAGGCCCACGGGCAACTTGTTGAGGTCACAACACACGGGGATCAACAAAAAGTTCTACCAATAATTGATTCGATATTTTCTTAATCTACCCTTAATGTTTAATCGTATTACACAAACATCCTCTAGCTCCAATAAATCTAGAAAAGACACCCAAGTTAAACAAAACTTTTCTAGATAATTGATAATAGAGAATACAAACACCTAATAAAAACACCTCCCTTAACACTTGTTACACCCACCAATAATTCAATCTATAATTTATTCAGAAAAAACCACATGATAACTACAACTTATAAATCACTTTATTATTTATTGGGTATATGACATAATAGTTAGTTTATCTATAAAGTCTGCTAGCTGAGTAGTTGTCGTATGTATTCTTAAATACTCCGTATTAAGTTTAAAGATGATGTAAATAGATCTTATTTTTAAAAAAGAGTCAATAATTGTTTATATTCGTATTAAAACTATGAAAATATGATGTCATGTTATATAAAACTACAATAATGTATCTCCCATTAAATTAAAGTTAAGAAATGGTTTCACCAAAGAAAAAGTTAAGCAATTGGTATATCATACAAGAAAATAAAGCATATGACTTATAATAATCACAATTTGAATTTTCTCCAAAAACTTTGGATACGCTATCGGTTATCCTTCCTTGCATTATATTCCAACTAACCATTTATTTTTCCTTAGTTGTTTAACCATACACGTGACATTTCAATATTGACTTTAACAATAACATGTCAAATATTGTCTAACTTTAGAAAAAAAAAGTTTTTTTTTTTTTTTTTTGGTTGACTCGTGGGGGACGGCTGCTAAAGGCATGGATCACCGAACCATGTATCTATTTGAAGGCATGGGAACATTAAAACCATCAAACTCATGCTTTTCTATTTTTCAACTATGGTTAAATGCATGTTTATTGTACAATGAAAATCATGCTGAATTTGATGATAAATCTGGTCAATATAGTTGTCCCTTTCAGTTATATGCTATCTGAGATCAATGCCAATATGAAGTTGTCCCTTTCACTCTTTCAGTTGTATGCGCAAAATAAGTAAAGTTGGCAACATGATACATTGTGTTTAGATGCACCCTTTTAGTGGGGAAATGACATGGATACAAGTAGGGGTGGAAACGAGCCGAGCCGAGCCGAGCCGAGCCGAGCCCGAGCCTGCCAGAGCTCGAGCTCGGCTCGTTTATATTTTAGAAAGCTCGAGCTCGAGCTCGGCTCGGTTCGAGCCTTAAGATTTGAGCTCGAGCTCGGCTCGTTTTATGATATAAAAAGCTCGAGCTCGGCTCGGGCTCGGCTCTTTTATGATGCTCTTATATAAAGCTCGACCAAGCTCGAGCTCGAGCTCATTACAACATCAACAATCACATATCTTTTTAAAGCTTAGCTTCTTCTTTAATTTTCGAAAATTTGAAAGAAAGAACAAAAACCATCAACAATTTCATTCTGCTTTTCTTTTGGTTTAGATAAGACAAAAAACAAACAACAACAACAGCAATCAACTAGATCTAGACGCAGTCAATCGACCAAAAACCCATCTCCATCCAACCTCATGTTTACAACAACAGACAATCATACTACTCTAATACAACCACTCGAAAAGAAAAGAAAATAGATCTCAGTTTGTGTTTCAAAGTGATTATAACAATCTTTAATAGATATAAACACAAATCATCATAGATCTTTTTAGAATAATAACTTCTTTTACTATTCAAACCTTTAAAAGAAAAAAACAAAACCATGTTGTTTCATTCCACGATGCAAAGAGCAACAAAATCACAAACCTACCTAAGTCCTTCAACAAAATTTAGAAGCTAAAACTTTAAGCAAAATATTAAAAAGGTGCTTCTATAGTTAGCTGCTCATTGTAACAGAATGAAAACAAGGAGAATTTATGGTTGTTTGTCATGTTTGAGTGGTAACAAAAGTTTGTTTTTGTGATTCATGGTTTAGAAGAATCAAATGGTTGATTTTTTTATGTGGTTTTAGGATAAGGATTTAGGAACATGAATGGACGAGAGTGTTTTAGTGTGAGGCTCGAGAAAATTGAGTATAAAGTTAATTGTTTTGGGATTCTCAACATACGTATATAAATACATTATATAAACTAGCTTAGAGACCCGTTGACACCGGGTTAGTTTTTAAAGAAATAGATAAATGAGATGATAATAAAAGTAATAACGTAAATTTGTTAAATTTAAAATATGTGTGAGTCACAATCGATAAGTAAAGTCAATAATAGATGCTATGGGGTCATCAGCAATATCTATTATAATATCTTCCGGCACATCTATAGAAACCTCTCCTTCGTTTGGTCCTCCAAGCTTGCCGTCTCCCACATTCAATATCCATTCTGCAAATTCTCTTATCTTGCTAACATCTTCCGGTCGTGAACCAACAGTAAGCCTCATGTTAGCGGTTAGCTTAAGAACTTTGCAGTAATCCCATAGGTATGATTGTTTCAAAGAAGCACCAACAATGTCTTGGCGTGATCCTTTCGGAATGACAGAAAGAACCTGCCTAAAATCACCGCCAAACACCATCGTCATGTTACCAAAAGGCTGATCACACGCGTCATACCGGCTCCTACGAAGTATGTCTCTCAAAGACCGATTTAAAGCCTCAAAACAAAGCTTATTTGTCATAGGCGCTTCGTCCCAAATAATAAGCTTGCACTTTTTTAACATTGCTCCCAGATCGCTTTGAGCACTTATTGAGCAAGTGGAGGTCTCATCAACGTTTGTTGGAATATGAAACCTGGAGTGAGCAGTTCGCCCTCCCGACATTAATAAAGATGCAATACCGCTTGATGCAACGTTCAAAACTATATCACCTTTTCTTCTAACGCCGGCTGCAAGTGTTTTCCATAAAAATGTTTTACCGGTACCTCCGTAACCGTAAATAAAATAGATACCCCCTGTTCCACTATCAACGGATTTCACGATGGTGTCATATACACCCTTCTGTTCCGTTGTCAATAAGGCGTACAAACGTTGATATTCAGATTCCATCTCGACCGGGTTATAATCAGTTTCATCATATATAAGTCGATTTCCAAATTCATTGATGTATCTGTCATCAGGGTAAGGCATCTCTGGCCAACGCCTCAACTACTTCCTCGCTCGCATGTTATTATACCTATTATACTCTTATCTCTTAGGCATGTTATTAAACTCATGAACATGTCTAGTTACCATGGTTCCATCACTTTCATGTCCACAAATTTGACTATTTTCATCTTTTAGGCACAATCTTCATCTGCCTAAATTAATTTTTTACTAATCATTGTCTTGATTAGCTAAATGTATTACCCAAAATATAAAAATAAAGCGATATATCTAACACTGCCTTAAAAATCATTTTCTGATTTTAACAATCAATGATCTGTTGGTTTAGCGAAGACAAAAGCAAAAGAAGTTATTTGGAGAAGAACGGAGATGTAAATAATGAACCATTTTTCATTTCAGTTTTTAAGTGTACACCATACATGTCCTATTCGACTGAAATAGCGAAATAGAAGATGAAATTATGAGGGCTTACCTTATTTCAAGTTCATAAAATAGGTGACCACTTGATAGTTTTCTTTAACGATACTCTGATATTAATATAAAGTGGATGGCCATAAATCGAAGAAGGCAACGAATATTTCATATTTAGAGATTAAGTAGCGGAGAAGATTTTACTGGAAACGATTAATTATGAAATCCAAATGCCTCACTTGTTACAATATTTAAATTTCCTCGCTTCTCACCAATAAACACACACAAAATGGGTTAAAATCCAAAGGCCCAAGAGAAAAAGCAGACCCAACATACCAGTTATACACGCCCATTCTCAAACACCCCTTTATACTCTGTACTAATCAAGAACTCGTACCAGCAAATATCATAAGAACACCATCCAAAAACACCAACTTTCCGAGGACTACTATAAGATTAGAAGACATCATTTTTATTTGCTTTTTTGAAATCATATAGTTGCAGATAGTAACAAAATAATTAACACCGATTCATTGTTACGCGACAGCAAGACAAATGAGTTCAAGTTGACAAATTTAGAATTTAAGAAAAATAATAAAGCAAAAGAAAATTACAGAAGTACATAATGATATACCATAGGCAACTGTAATACGATAGAAATAACACCAATAGTAGAACTTAAGTTAAAGATTAAACACGTAAATACTATATTAAGAAACTTACAATGCATACAGCTGATATATGATTGAACAAAATGCATACAGTAATTCACTAAAATAATCGACAAACGGTTATTTCACACTTGATGCTTGTACCCGATAACCCAATCAGCAAACATTTTATTTGCTTTCTTGTCCGCCGCAAACTGAGACTGGAAGCTTCTAGTTGTGGCTAAATAGTCTTCTTGTGGAAGACCAAGATAATGAAAAAGAGGCCATAATATGTTGGTGCAATAGCCGTTATAATATTGATGCACAACTTTTTGCCTCAACTGAACACCGGTATGCATCTCTGCAACAAAAAGAAACCATTTTTACCAATGCCATGTATTCAAATGTTCCTTCTTTAATAATCATAAGCGTTAACAAGCATGGTACCTTCTCAGCTTGAGCTTTAGTCAGTGCTCTTTTCCCGGGCTCATCTGGCACATTTACACCTGCCCACCCAATCCATTATGCCTCGACCTCCTTAACACCTTCATTACATTCAGATGTAACAAAATAAATCTCTATAACAGAATAAATCTCTATAAATCGGGACAAGTGAACGAAGTCCCTATGTTTTAATCTATATAAAATACCAATAATACTTATTCATGAACATATGACAAAAATCTTAAGAAAAGAATATCTCAAAAACTCACCGAGGAGGGCGCTCACAAGGCCAC
Source organism: Chrysanthemum makinoi (assembly GCA_910596185.1). Lineage (NCBI taxonomy): Eukaryota > Viridiplantae > Streptophyta > Magnoliopsida > Asterales > Asteraceae > Chrysanthemum > Chrysanthemum makinoi. Next base: position 198,089,929 of record OU343216.1, on the reverse strand, counting down.
CAGCACTAACCTCGAGAGACCAACTCTCTTCACCTCTTCTAACAGCAGAAACAGGAAGTCTATTAGGAACAACCAATAGCCGTTGAGTAAAAAGTCCACCATCTGGTTTTTCCCAACCATCACGTGCAACCGAAGTTCCTTCAAGATACTGTTCCACACGGTTATCACCATACTCAAAGGCATCATTTCCAGCAGCTTCATTAGTATAAGAAGCTTTGCTGTACTTTCTTAGCTCTCGTTCTCTCAAAAGCCTCTCTATACAACTTGTGAGAGCCGATGAGTTACCGTTGTACTTATTCCCAGGCATAACGGTAACGGCTATCTATAACCAGACCTCCCTCACCAAATGTTCTACATTATAATTGAAACACATAAGCATACAATTAAATTCACTAACCATCATAACACAATTGAGTGTAGCCAAAATAACAGGTATGATCAAAAGATAAAATCGCGATTTTATCTTATGATGAAGCACGCGATTTTATCTCACTTAAATAAAGTATGATCAAAAGATTGGGAATAAAACTTGTGATACGATAAAACCAAATAAAGACCAGGTCATGTTTATAGGGTTGTGAAAACAGGTACATGTTTTGCACTAAACGATTTAACGCTTCCGTTCAGTCTGTGTACATCTTTAATGCACAAATTAATAAAAATTCACGTATGCCTAAGTATGGAGTATGTAACCATTCACTGACACATGTGCTTCACATGCCCCTTTTCAAGGAAATTTTAAGTCATTTTGCATGTTTTTTCTAACGAAAATCAAACAAATTTCATCAAAAACAGATTAATCATAATTTCCTTATTTGCCAACTAATTTCTTCTCTTACGTGACAATAATCTAAAGTCTAAACAGAAATAAAAAACGTTTTCACATTTCAGTCACGTAACTTAAATAGCCCCATAAGCCCAAACTGACGTGCAGGTCTGCACTTTACGAATACACCACTTGGGACAAACCTGAACTATACTACCAAATTTTAACATATACATGTTCTATTACTTCTGCTAAAACATTCATACCTACCCATTTTGTGCCAAACTTGGTAAATTCGTATAAATGAACTAATACTAAACCGTTACTCAC
>OU343216.1:198031985-198088633 GCA_910596185.1 Chrysanthemum makinoi | reverse complement strand
TTAAACCTTCCAAATCAAAAACCTAAACACTTATGATGATCATAAACACAAAAGTACAATCAAAACCCAAACTTTAACACAAGAAATGGTCCAAATGATGCAAATACCACTAAACTTTTTCAAACTCAAAAACATAAAAAGCCGCTTAGAAATCCAAGAACATTTAAAAGAGATGATCAAACCATGGCTCTTGATACCATTTGTAACATATTGGATTTCACAAATACATCAAATCATGATCATCAACAAATAACTTGAGGTTTTAGAGAGAAATAGTTAGAGGTTTGGGAACTAGTGAGAAAAAGTAAAGTAATATTATGAGCTCGACCCTACTACTTGGTACGTGGATCAGGGCATCTGAGTGGGTAAAGACCGTCCATCCTCCACGGTGTTACTTAACTAAATACTACTTAACATTAAATAACTACGACTACGAGCATTCTAACGATTACATATGCTTGAGGTGACCGACACTTTAATAACTGGATTTACTAAATCCTAACATTCTTTGACAGATTTTTGTTCAACATCAGAGAGAAAATCAACAAACAAACACTCATTAGTTGAAGGCGGAGATTAACTAGCGACCATGCTTCTAGTGAGCATGCCTTCAGTGGGTTCTCCAATGATGTTAAAAAGTTCAATGTTCTGAGACCTTGTCCATTTATCTTAGGTTCTGGGATATGAGCTTGTTAAGGTTTCAAGGGTTTGAGGAACAGCTTCAGTAGCTAAAGATTCATTAATGGTGGCCTGAGATTCAACAGGGTTTTAGGGTTTTGGGTTTTAGCTTGTTCAGTTTGAACAGAGAGAAACTCAGGTTCTTGAACATTTTGTTCAATGTGATATGTCCCATTGGGGACTTGTTGAATATCAATGAATTCACTGATAGTTGGTTGGGGAAGATTGTGAGGAATGATGTAGTAAGAAACATCAGCATCAGCTTGATACTAAGTATAGGAATTGCTTTCAGGATGATATTCATCAAGAGGATATCTTGATGAGTCATCAATTCCTATTTCTTCCACAGAGGTGTTTGAATAAATGATTGCCTCAGTGCTTTCATCAAAGGTAATATGAAAGGTTTCCTCAACTTGTTGTCTTCTGGTGTTGAACACCCTGAATGATTTAGACATTAGTGAGTAACCTAAGAAGTAACCATTATCAGTTTTGGCATTAAATTTTCCCACTTTCTGGTGGGTTTGGCCTTGTAAGTCTTTTTAAATCTCTCAACAGATTCATGGTCAGTGGTTGAGTGGACAGTGCTTCCACATATTTTGCATTTGTTGTTAGAAGACTCATTTGACTGAGAGGATTCAGTTGTGGATCCTCTTATATCATGAATAATCATGTCATGTCCTGAGGTGTCATGTGAAGGGTCACCACAAATGTCACAACAGGGATACAATAGACAATCATCAGGTGTGTGATATTGAATCCACAAGTATGCGGTGGAAAAGGCTTAGCCTTTTGTTTAAATGCTTGCTTGTTTGTTGAAGCATACTGAAAGGGTTGAGTCTTGTATTTTGCATGATCATTTAGAGATTCCATGTGTGATTTGTGATCTGAGGTTATGTGATCTTCCTTATTGCAAATCATGCAAAACAGAATCTATAGCAATCATCAGTTACGTGATTTGTATAGTTGCACAGATCACATTTCATTGTGGGTTTTGGTGTTGTTTTAGGTTTGGCATTGCTTGAGGAAGCTAATTTGGATTCCTTAATCTTAGATTGAGGAAATTTTTCAGTGGATTCTAATTTCTCACTTAGCTTCCTGACAAGTTCAGCCAACTGATCAGTGTCATTGGTCCTTTCTGTTAGGAATTAGAAAATTCCATAGTAAAAGAGTCGGTCACCCCAACTATTATCTAGCATAAGTTAGCTCGTAGACATATAGTTATTTACGTTATTTAGTAGTTTATTAGTTTATTTGTAGCGTAGCTTAGTCTAGTGTAACACCGTGGAGGAAGGACGGTCTTTACCATTGTATACGATCCAGCGCCGATGGGAGGTCGTGTAAGTTGTAGTATAAATACCCTTCCATCCATGGAAGGGGTGTGGCTTCTTTGAATCTAACCTTTCACTTTTACATAGCAACTCTCTTTCAAAAAACCTCCTCTCAACTCTCTTCATCTCTCTAAATGGCTTTCTTATTTAATCATTGTCCTAGACCACCCGAATCATCAAACAACATAAATGTCACACCCCAATTTACATTTTCTGTGGAATGGAATTCACGGGGATTGACTGTCATAGCACCACATCACAGTTATATTGAACGACCTAAAGTGTCGTTTTAAAAACACATCGTTGGATATTATATAAAAACATTCAGAGTACAACATCGGTCCCAAAAGGTTTACAAAGTTTGCGGAAATACAAATATGCTACAAATCCAAACGATGTTTTTGAAATAAAGTGCCATAATGTACATAATGTAAGTCGATGCCGCGACTCAAAATGTAGGTCCCTAAACCATGTCATGATGATAATACCTCACACGAAAATACATTGCTAAAAGCGGTCAACAATAATGTTGGTGAGAAATCATAGGTTTATGTAAATGTTTTATCGACTACACAAAGTATCTAGCATGCATGACCATCAAGTCACGTAAAAATAATGTTACAATTGCTCTAAGCCCATGACCCCGAAACTAGACTGTTCAATCATGTATGCCCCCACAGAGTGTTTGCCAGGACAACTCGTAATGTGATCAAATGAAATGCATCCGTTTTTCTGGTTGGGATTCACCAACCCGGATGGAGGCGTCACCCTCGATAGATCTATCCACTCATCCTCGCTTCCAAGATTAACGGTTCATGTTCAAGAAATGGGGACTTTCAAATTGGCAAATGCGGTAACTTAAGCAATGTAATGAATTTAACATACTTGGTATCGTACAAGAAAAATGTAGTGCAATGTATTCTCCCCCGTGGGTTTGAAAATAATCGAAAGCATGTAAAAGCGGGGCTATGAAAACTCACTTGGATAAACTGGAATAACGGCAAAAGTGAGTACACCGAGGTTTAATGTGATGCGTTAAACGGGACCTATTATCAATGATATGATATGTCATGAGTTGCAATGTAATGTTATGCATGCACTTGATATGTTATTTATACCATTTATGAGTTTTGAAAATATTACTCGACGTCGAAAAATACTCTTATGACGTCTTGACCAATCAAAAATTACTTTACATGTTTTTACGTCAAAATGTCATCCTATAATGGTTTTATAATGATTTTTGGAGAAATTACCACTTTTAAATTAGAAAACAATGTCGTCGAAAAATCATGAAATTACCAAAAATGGCTCCGGAAAACTAGTCGTAAAATGGTGTACGTCGATCGTTAGAGAACGAACTCGACTGTTTTGGAAAGTTTGTATCGATATCTAAAAGTTTCAGTTCATGAGTTTTCGTCCAAAAGGTCTCGAACATAAAGATATTAAGGGTTAAAGATGGTGGTTTTTGGCTAATTGTGTGCAGAAAAATTAGTTACGGCAAGTTTATGAAAAAGTGTGTATCTTTGTCGTTTCAAATCGTTTTCTCGTTTAATATGTCCTTAGCTTCGTATTGAAGTAAACTAATATATTTTTGAGAAGTCGAAATAATTTGTGAAGCTTAAGGCTCGTTTTTGACTCGGACAAAATAAAAATATTGCTGAAATTTCGAAAAATATAATTTTAGTCGTCAAACTTGTAAAATCCATAACTTCTTCGTTATAAGTCCGTTTTTATCCGTTCAAGCGGTCACGGATTGTTTTAAAGTATATTTTCTAAAAATCAAGGCCAAAGTTTAGTACCAACTTTCGGATTTTCCAGAAAAGCAAAACAAGGACAGAACACAAAATATACTTATCGAAAATAGTTTTTCTCGGACAAAACCTATTCTAATCCCTTCAAATCAACTCCAAAACTAATCTAATCCTACCATACACCTTCTTAGGGTGTCATGGGTTCCTAATCACCATCAAGACCAACCAATACCAAGGGGATAATTATAGGATGACCATATTTATATAGATAACTCTAAAATCATGAAATAAATGGTATAAATCACATATCATGCATATAAGCTCCAAAAATGAAAAGAAACATATAAAAATGAAAAGGAAATATGAAAATGAAAGAAATATGCTTACTAGTGATAGTGATGAGGTGGAAGTAACAAGGATTAACTTAAATATCCTTGGTTTTTATTTCAAAACCATATAAAGGATATATACTAGGTTGTATAAACACTTGTGCTAGAAAATTTTTGATCCCTTTGCTATCTCTTTGTGTGACCGGTTATGGAGACCCAAGAAGAGAGGAGAGAAACTTTTCTACTAACACTTTGAAGAATTTTGAGTAGAATAAATGAGAAAATGAGTTAAGTAAGACTTTTTATGTTTGAGTAAAAACATTATCAATCAAGAACCATTCTCATATTTATTACTACCCTTCCCCCTTGGTCGGCCAAGGGGGGGGGATGTAGATATTTTTTTTTTTTTAAATGTATATATATATATTGTATAATTTGTGTAATTGTTAAAATGTAGTGAAATGTATAAGTAAAGGTAAATGGTAATACTTGGTGCAAGTAAGTTTTTATTAGGCCAAAATAGAATGTAATGAGGTAATAGAAATTGTAAAAATACTTTCCTTGTGAAATTTGAGTGATATAAAAATTATCGAGTAGTTTTTAAGAAAAACGACGTAATAATTAAACTTTAACGAGTAATATACCAAATAAATTTGAAACACTAGGAAAACTAAAAATATAGTTTTTATAAACTAAATGTAAGTTTAAAAATACATCGGGATCATTTTTTTTTTGAAAGTAACGGTTAAATGTTAAAATAAAAACTCGCGATAAAGATTATTAAACATAAAAATTAAGCGTAAAATATGAAATGAAATGTCGTGAATGAATTTATGAGATGCACATGATGTCAATGAAATGTAGACTAATCTTAGTCCATATGAAATGTACGTGATGTCATGATCATGGCTAAACCTCAAGGTTACTGCAATTTGAAACAAGTAAACCAAGTTTACTATAAATGTTGGAATAATGAGACATGGTGTGTGAAATGAAAAGTCGGTTGTCACAATAAATATTGGATCCTAACAATTGGTACCGAGCGAGGTTTTGTTGTTTGTGTTGATTGAATGGTTTTTATGCGGTTTGGTTGATTTATTGTTGCGTGTTGATGCTGTAGTTGTTACATGGTTAAGTGTGTTATCTTTTTTGGAACATGTTTCTTGTTTTAGATTGAACTAGCCAAGCTGCATTTTAACATGTCTTGGTATAATTTTATATCGGTTTCTATATCTGTTTTGGTGGTCAAATACAAATGGTTGTAACTGTCTCTCTACTACTTGATTTGTGGGTCATATGGTCGATTCTTGGGAGGTCTAAACAGGTCATCATAGGCGGTTCTTATCTTTGTCTTTCACGGTCACATCACGCTTATTTATCATGGTAAAATGGTCATGTCCTTGAGGTCGAATACGGGTCAAAATGTTTTTTCTTTATCTTGTTCTGGGTTATTCTTATATGAGTTACTTGGTTTCAAAGCGGTTAGCGATGATTGCGTCACGACTCAATGTATTCTTGGATGTGAGTTGTCATGCTGTCCAGATACAATGAACCCTATGCGAGTTGCCTACTTGCATTACTTAATGCGAGTTGTTGATATATGTCTAGATTCAGTATTCAAAAGCGAGTTGGTCAGGTCAAATGCGTGTTGGTATGGTCAAAAGCGAGTTGGGTTTCTGGTCAGTTACAATGCGAGTTACTTAACTCGCATATGATTTTGGTGCACTTGCTTTTGAGCGAGATGCTGCTGGTGCGAGTTGGGTCAAGCGAGTTGGGAGAAATGCGAGATTGGATGATGAGGCAAGTTGATGATGCGAGACAGAAAGGAAGAAGTAAGATAGACAAAACTCATGACTAAGGTTTAACCAGTAACAACAGATAGGAAGAATAAGTTTTTGATCATTGACCACAACATCTATAACATCAGGTCATCAACACTCATTAACAAATCTAATTATAAGACCATCATACATCCTACACTATCACAAACATCTACAAACATCATCTTCTACCATCTAAACATAACACAACATCTCATCATCTGATTAATATCCGAATATCAAGAAAAGATATAATAAGTTTGTTATACCCTTTTTCTTTGATTAATTCATGTCACACTTTTCGATCTCAGGTTTTCTATGATATTTCGTGGTACTAATAAGGTTGCACCAAGACTATCAAGAGTCTTACTCACGAAACAAAAAACCCATCATCGATCTAAGATTATGATGACTAAGCCTCTATCATATCCGAAACTAAAAGGTCAAAGAAATATAACAACTTTGTTATTTTAACACCTTGGTTCGTGTAAGACTCAACAAAAACTTGGTTTCCAATCTGAGTTGTTATACCTTCGTACTAATGAAATGAAATTAATGGTTAAATGGTCCCTTGTTTCGTTAAGTCTATATCATAAAGGGTACTAAAGATTAATTGATCTCAGATAATTTCATCAAGACAATCAAAGGTCTCAAGTACGAAATTGTTCATCATATAATTTATTTGAAGCATGGCCTCATTTTTGTTGTTCGAACCATTTTAAAGAGAAGTATTTAACAAGTTTGTTAATACTTAACCTTGGTCCGTTAATGACTTTAATTCAAAATGAACAAAAGCTATTCCTACCTTGAATCATTGTGTGGCTGTTTCGAACCCTGAAACCATCCACTGCAAATCGGGGTTTTAAAACCAAAGGCCATCCCTGTGGCATCCTCTAACTTTGGATAAGTGGTTTGAATCATGTTCAACGATGCGAAAAATGAGTGTGTGGATTGGAGGCGGATGTGTTTTTGGTTAGGAGTAGCAGATTTTTTAGCAAGTGTGAAGAGGGAGGCGGATTAATATGATAAGAGCGATTAGGGTTTGGTGGTATGAGTTATGTGATGGGGTGATTCTGTTAGGAGATTTCTTAGGGTTTGTGTGTGTGTCACGTGTTTTATACTCCGAATTATTAGGGCTTGTATACTTCGAGTTTTTTTTGGGCCTCGTTGAAGACTGGATACATTTCTTAAATCGTTGAGATATTGGGCCTCATGGAAAGCTATATGATCCGAATCATGATATATGTAGTGGGCTCGAGTATGAATTATGGATAAGTGATTGTTGGCCCGTTACATGTAATGGGGTTTACATGGATTATGATGTCTTTTTGCTAGGTCGTGTGATATATCCGGAGTTTGGATTGATTATAATTTTAATTAAGTCTTGTGATATGGTAATCTTAGTATGAGGTTTGATTGGATCATGAAATTGGATCGGCTGGGATTTCGTTTGGTTCACATGTTGTGTTAAATGATTCACGTCATTGGACCGAGCTTATGTAATATGTTAATGAATTGATTTTGTTGTTGGATCAGATGGATTATTGGATTGGGTTCAAAGTTATGATGGACTTCTCAAGATATTGGATGATGTGTTAGTTGACTTATGATGAGATTTGAGACGTACGTGGTTTTAATTAATCATGAGATTTGTGACTTGATGAGATTTAATTATGAGTTTTGATATAAAGGATTTGATGTGTAATGAGATTTGACGATGAGATTTGTTGGGCTATGGGGTTGATAATTTGGTTTATGCATTTTCACGGAATTTTTATGTTACGGCTTGAATTGGTTATTGTACAAAGATGACTACGGGGTTGTTTGGACGATATTTCTTATTTGAATTTGAAGTGAGGTTTTCCGGAGGCGTTTACTTATTTCGTCTTCTTTCTTTCTACCCTTCCGCGAAGATGACTTGTTTGGGCATTATAGAGTGTGATAAAGACTTGGCTATTTAGGTACGGTTGTGATTCTTTCTCGGTTAACCCACAACGTAACTTTCACTTCGGTGTCTCACGCAGTTGAGGATACGTCAAGAGGTTTTGTACATTGGGTACACCGTTTCTTTTCACAAGGATTAGTACAAGCTTAAGTAACAAATCTGGGGAATTTTACTTCATGATCAAGTTTGGCATATCAGGTTTACTTCTCCATTTTGTCACTGCAATAGCAGACAGAATGCGTGAATGATGTGTTTACCTAAGTGTTTATTGGATGGTTGATGATGTTGCTGATGTTGGATAATGAACCGCTGATGAACCGCTGCATGTTCCCCTAAAACAGATATTCACTGAAACCAAGATTGTCATAACTCATTCAAGCTAACATTGTTTACGGTTTTGTCTTGATTTTGTAAAATCCCGCAAAAGAACCTATTTCTCGGTTTAAATCATAGACTTGTAAAATCCCGTGACAATGAAAACACCCTGGTTAAAGTAATGAGCATTTCCGGATCTATCTTACGGTTTATTCTTGGTTTTGTAAAATCCCGCGAAAGATACTATTTCTCGGTTTAAACCATGGAATTGTAAAATCCCGTGATGATGGAACCATCCTGGAGAAAGGGAAGTGTAGGTCAGGATCCTTTCTGATGCTAGTGCTACGGTTTCTACTTCGAAGAAGGGATAAAAGGGTGTACTTCATGAATTGGATGTGTTTGGATATTCGTCATGGCAGTTTGGTTATTACATGGTTTTACGGGGTTATGTACTTTTAACCATGGTCGGGATGAAACCATTATCAGAGTTCACTTAAAACATCAAAGGAGGCTAGAGTTGAGTTTTTAATCAGAAGATGTGACAACAGAGTTAATTCACTATTATTTATTTGAGGTTGAAGTGAAATATCACGGGCGAGTGTACTTAGTATCTGAAGGTATCGGGGATGGATGGATGAAGATTCTTCAAGATCCTTGTTCGAGCTTATTATCAAAAACGAAGACTTGGAAATCTAGTTATTGTTGGGTGTCTTTTACCTTTTCTTTTACCACTTGGGGGAATTGGGCTCTTACCACTACAAAATAACTATCACTTTAAGGAGTTACGTTGTAGTGCTCAGTGTCACATTGAATTGTGGATTCTCAAGAGATGATGTTCGTCTATTACTTGATGGTTGGTTGGATGAAGAGTATAGAGTACTTAGAGATTCAATGGAGGATGAAGTCTCGGCACCGCTCTTTGTTACATATGTGCAAGTTTAAGTCACGAGTTCGGGGTAGTTTACTTCAAATTCATTATATCGGGTTTTCTCCATCGACTCTCGACAAATAGCCTCTTGAATGATAATGGGGTGATTACAAGTTTTGCCAAGAGATGATGAAAAGAGATAGATTATGACGTCTGTTCACATCGGGTTCAGGCCCGTACTTCAACATTGACGTGCTCACATCGATTCGGCCTCGTGCTTCATCATTATGGTGTCTGCGAGATAACACTTCAGGCCCGTTCTTCAAAGAAAAGAAAGGTGTACGCTTCAGTGCGCTTTATCTTCAAAAGAAGAGAAATATTCATGTTTATGACCATTATCATCGACATTCTTCATCAACAAGCTTCATGTTTTCCCACGCTCTGTCAACCCTCAAGTGGATCTACGTTCATTGGTGTTTATTCTTATTCACTTGTTCAAATCAAAAATGGCAACTTCGGATGCAATTTTGAGAGGAGAAGAGTGCATATACTACATGTTGATGGATGCTTGATTTATGGTCGTATGACTCTCCTTCAACGCCTAATGCTTCACCTACTAAGGATAGTTGGGATTCATTGTTTTTCAAAGATATGTTTGATGAGTACTTTCAATCTCCAACGAATGTTGATCATCTAGTTTCTGAAGCTCATGCTCTAGTTTCTCTGACTCAACAGTTCACCATCTAAGAAGTACTTATCGAAATTCTCAAGAAACCTTATCTCCAATTACTTCACAAGGCGTTGATAACGACTATCATGATGTTGTAGTTGCACTATTGAATAATGATCCGCTCTTTGGTATATCCTTGCCAAATCTTCACGGATTATTGTTCCTCTCATGGTGCACGTTATAAATCAACCACATGAACATTAAGGAAAATGACTACCTCATCCGCTCGAAAACATTATTGGTGAATCTTCCAGATCAGTTTCTACATGTATACCTTAAGGAAGAATGCATTGATGTTGAGGAATCATTTGCTCCGGTTCATTCAGTGGGTCAACGTACATCCGATTGTATGTTTATTCACGTGTTGGACATTTGACACAAGTTGATTACTTCAGAGTTAATCATTTATCACTTATTTGAGATTGAAGTTGACCTTCACAAAGGCGTGTTCTTAGTTGATAACTTGCTCGGGCTTAAGAATTTGAGTTGAAGGCTTGGTTTATCTAGTTACCGCAGTCGGAGAATGAATGGTTGAAGACCGTTAACTATCACTATTAGGAGTTACGTTGTTTTACTTTCGATGTCACATGCATGACGATGTGGATAATATCAAGAGGTGTTAATGTCTCATACCTTGTTTGAGTGTGAGTACTTAGAGATTTGCTTGAAGCATAGATTATCGACACCGTTCTTCCATCTTTAAGTGCAAGCTTAAGACACAAATGCCGGGAATTCGACTTCAGTTTCAAGTTTGGTATATCGGGTTTTTCTTCAACAGTGGTCACTTCAAATTGTCTACATATGGGTTGATAAAGATAGTCCGAGAGAGTTTATGTAGCAGTTGATTCTCACAGGATTCATTTGGGCTATTTGAGTTCTTCTCACAAGATTTCAAGTTTATAGATATATTATGTTTTCTGATTACGAGGTATCAAAACCATTTGGGGAAGGATATATTATTCCAACTATTTGGGGGAAGTGGTCTCTGGAGACCTTTGGTTTATGTTACTTCGGTGTTCAGTTGGAAGAAATGTGAGAAGAATATTTGGAACGTGAGATGATACTGCCTATCGACATCTTATATATGGTTTATGATAAAGTGCTTCCGGTTATATGCACAACATGTTCACTTGATCGAGCTAATTCAGTTATTTCAGATTTGACATCCACAGAGATGATTAGTAACTCAACATGTTACATGGATGTCATCGTCTCTACTCTTGTTGGGTACATGTGTACATTATGTCCTGATTGGTTATATGTTATATAACTGGAATGTACTTGGTAAAATGAAGATGTTGATATATTGTTCCCCTAAATAGACAACTGGTCTATCTTGAAGAGTAAGGTGTACATCGGGGATGCCAACGAGTGTTCATGTGATCGGTCGTAATCAGTTAATCCGGATTTGATAACCACTGAGACGATCAATGTTTCAACTTTTTACTTCGGTGTTCTCGTGTTCTTCAGGGTGCTGAGCTTCAATCAATGAGACCGCTTTGTATTCAACTCTACTTCTTAGGGAAATGGTCTTTATTCGATGTTTTTCGGTTTGGGGGGAAGCTACCAAAGATTCAAATTGAGAAGGCTCATGTCCAGACGATTTTCTTAGAAGCCTCGAATGCTTTGGTGGCGAAAGTTTAAGAGATGTTGATTCCTTTCTTCTACAACGAGCTGAACGATATCTTTATCTCGGTACTCATTTCATCATTCTCTTAAACTAATTTATCTCTTGTAAATATCTATTCGAAAAACAAAATACAAAAATATAAAACCTTCAAAATCCATAAAAATCTGAAAAATTCGAAAAATCTTCAAAAAATATTGTCATTTTGTTATGATTTTTTTCTTTCTTTCCCGGTTCGATAATATCTACGGTTTTTGTGTTGTCATTCAAAGAATGACACGGGACTTTAGACGTTGTTCGAATTCTTAAAAAAATGTTTTGGAGAAAGAGAAAAAATGGTTTATTGTCAGTTCAGTGAACCGCTTTTCAAAGAAAAAACAGAGCCATGCTTTTTCATGTTTTCAAGATTTGAGAATTTGTTTGAACGTTCATCAAAAGCCTTCTTATCAACCAAATTCCATGCTCCGATTCTATAAACATTTATCTGCTGAAAACTAACTGCTTTGAAAAATAACTCGGTCTCTATTTTTGATAATCATCTGGACTTATTTGTCAAAATATCAATCTCTCAATCAACAACCTATGTCATTGATTGAGGGGGAGTATGATTTCAATTAAATTAAAAAGTTATTTGGCATTCAATTGTTTTCAAAAGATATTCATGCATGTTTTATCAATGGAGTTTAAAGTCTTAAAATCCGATCCATATCAGTTAAAACGCTTTCATAATCAAGTCACTATTCTCCTTAAAAGCTTTCAAAATCAATTTAAATCTATAAGAGATCACAAATCTCAAATGATTTGATAATTGTGATCGGGGGAGAATTTGTGATTTAAATTGGACTTAAACTGAGGATTCGGTAAATGGTTTTACAAGGATGTACATGTTATCCTCCCCGCATGTAACAAACGATTTCAAATTTTCCAATTCACATGTTGAGGGGGAGCATCTATCTTACACCTATGACTTGAAACGTGATCATTTATCTCAATGTGCAGGTTCCCTCTAGTATGTGCAAAACTCCTTTCAAACCTCGAGGCACATATTGAGGGGGAGCAAATTTATGGAAACCTCATCCTTCCCGGAAATGCTATATCTACTTGATTTTATCAAGGAAGTGATGGTGATATCTTTTAGAAAAATGGTAATCAAAGAAGTAATTTCTTCCTCTTGCCTCCGTGTGCAAAACGATTTCAATCATAGATACTTTTTGAATTTGAAATAAATACACATTCGACGTGCTAGAGAAAAGAAGGTTTGCACATCGAACGGTTTTTCCAAAAGTATTCGTCAATTCCATTCCTGGACCAAGGTTGATTCAAGAATGAATCTCCCCATCGTTTCTATCCAGTTGTCACAAGCTTGATCTTACGAGAAGATCTCACATGTTACCCACCAAGAGCTTGTTTGATGTTGGCTCTAGAAGGATTTCCATCTTCATCGTGAATATTTTTACATATCACTCAGATGTTCTGGCAATACCACAAGGATAATGCGTAGGACTCTTAATATATACTTACTTTTAAATTGGACTTAAACTGAGGATTCGGTAAATGGTTTTACAAGGATGTACATGTTATCCTCCCCGCATGTAACAAACGATTTCAAACATTTGATGCACATGTTGAGGGGGAGCACTTATTCTAAAAATATCAAAAACAATTCAGGTACAAAATGCTTTGATAAAATATCATAAGTATCTGGATTGATTTTCAAATGATTTTCAATTGGTTCCTATGGCAGATGAACAATACCAAAAGACCGACCAACTTTACATTATGTATGGTGATATAAGGACGATAAGGTTAGGTATGTGTTCCCATGATCCGCCAGAACGGAGGGATCTACCCAGGAACTATCCACTAGTTAGTGTAGAGTTCTTAGGTATGATGATAAAAGGAGAAAAAAAAGATATGGGAAGAGTGGATTGGACCGAGCTAGTACTGGAATAAACCCAACAAGGTTCTTGCTATGAAGTCTCGGTAAGCACTGAAGGGGTTGAAGAATGAAAAAGAAATGTATATGAAAAAAGGGGTGAAAAGAAATAGCCCTCCAATAATTTAACCTTAGGGCAGAAACCGGGTTCAATACATATGCTACTGGTGGTTACTAAGGTAACACTGGTATTGAAGACAAGACGTCATGGACCCAGTGACGCATTGCACTAAACTTCCCAAACTACTCAAGTTCCTCTTAAAAGGGCTTGTTTCATTCTCACGGGGAACCGACATAATCTATCGACTTTCTCTTTGATATTGTTGATATTGAAGAAGGAGACCCTCTCCCTAGTCTCCGGCACAGGAACCAAATATGCACAATTGAGTCTAGAGCCAAGAGATCATCCACAATATCTCGTTAGGACACTAAAATTCTTGAAGACTTGCTTTTTCACACAATGTGGAAAGTAAGTATATATTAAGAGTCCTACGCATTATCCTTGTGGTATTGCCAGAACATCCGAGTGATATGTAAAAATATTCACGATGAAGATGGAAATCCTTCTAGAGCCAACATCAAACAAGCTCTTGGTGGGTAACATGTGAGATCTTCTCGTAAGATCAAGCTTGTGACAACTGGATAGAAACGATGGGGAGATTCACTCATGAATCAACCTTGGTCGAGAATGGAATTGACGAATACTTTTGGAAAAACCGTTCGATGTGCAAACCTTCTTTTCTCTAGCACGTCGAATGTGTATTTATTTCAAATTCAAAAAGTATCTCTGATTGAAAAATACTTTTAGAAAAACCGTTCGATGTGCGAATCTCTTCTTTTCGCTAGCACGTCGAATGTGTACTCATTCTCTAATACAAAAGTATTTTGATTGAAAATTGATCTTTCTCACAAAACCTTCGTCGTATTGCAAAACTCTTTCTTCAAGCAATACGCGATTGTTTTCAAATCATTTTCATCAATCGTGAATCTCAATTTCTTTGGTTCACTCACTCCGTGTTGTCTTCTTTGAGGCGTTCGGTTTGAGAACAGCTAGAACAGTATGCGAAACCACATCAAGGAGATTCTTAGGAATCCTACGATCACAAGGCGGTACTTGTGCGATCAACGGGGAACCGTAGGGCGTGTACCTCAATTCAACGAAAGTGATCAAAGACACTTTCGTGCGCTTTATTGCTAAGCTGTCGTATGCGGTACACCCCGACGATTGCGGTGATCGAATTGAGGAGTCAATCAAAGCCGCATGCTCACGGCATCCACACTTAATTTGAAGAAATCATGGTGGTGCATATCTACATAACACGGTTTTGATATTTTTATACTATGCTTCGCTCTGCTTTGCAAATATCATGAACCGTAAGGCTTCCGCTACTCTGATGGAAAGATGTCATGATTCAAAAGTGTGAGCATGTCGGTCCGAAAGTCACAACCTCACATGATGGCAACACAATAAAGGGTAATCCAGAGATTTATTGTGGCTGATGATCTCAATGAAAGCTCGAAGATCATCAATGATGTGGATCAGTTAAAGGCCTCCACTAAAAGTACAAATCAATGCGGACTTTGAAGAATCGCTACTAATGCACAAATTTTACGGAAATTGAAGAATTCATGTCTATGAGCTCAAGACTGAAGATTAAATAGAATGCTAGGATTCAAAATGTAAATCATGGGGTGACCTCCCTTAGGGGGGAGATTGTTAGGAATTAGAAAATTCCATAGTAAAAGAGTCGGTCACCCCAACTATTATCTAGCATAAGTTAGCTCGTAGACATATAGTTATTTACGTTATTTAGTAGTTTATTAGTTTATTTGTAGCGTAGCTTAGTCTAGTGTAATACCGTGGAGGAAGGACGGGTCTTTACCCACTTTATACCTGATCCACAGGCCGATAGGAGGTCGTGTAAGTTGTAAGTATAAATACCCCTTCCATCCATGGAAGGGGTGTGGCTTCTTTGAATCTAACCTTTCACTTTTACATAGCAACTCTCTTTCAAGAAACCTCCTCTCAACTCTCTTCATCTCTCTAAATGGCTTTCTTATTTAATCATTGTCCTAGACCACCCGAATCATCAAACAACATAAATATTGGATCCTAACACTTTCATTTGAAGGGATCGAAGGTTTGCAAGATTCAGTATGAACTGATTATTTGTTTTGGTTATTGTAAGGTCTTTTCAGGATGGTTCTACCAAGTCCTGATCTCTCTTTTGGATAGTGTTGGGAATAGACCAAAGGTGTGAGGTCTAAACTGGGTGAGGATCCCTGAAGGACTTTTAATGGAGGCAAAGGGGTGTGAGATTCTGATTCAGACTCATTGATGGACTCAGTTTTACTGGGCTCATCAGTGTCCAAGCATTTCTTTTATAGCCTGACTTTCAAGTTCCAAGATTTTTCCAGTGTTAAAGTTAGGAAACTTACTGTTTGGGTTGACTCTCTCAACCCAGTCACTGGATTTTGGTTTTAATTCTTTTTCAAAGGAAAGCTTTTTCACTTTTATCATTACTTGTGGATTCAGTGAGTTGATCTTCTCCTAGGACTCTCTTTCTAGTATTAGGAATAAGATTGACATACTCATAAACTCTAGGATTTTTGGATGTCCAACTTTCAAATATGAGCTTTTCTTTCTTAAGTTCCTCTTGAAGATCAAGATTTTGTATTACAAGTTCAGTGTTTTGAATTTGAAGTGTGACAGCTTCAAGTTTAGCTTGTTTTAAAGCAAGAAGTTCATCTCTACACTTGTTTAATTTAAAAGTGAGTTTATTGTATTTTGAAAACAAATTTAATCTTTGCTCTTCAACAAACTTAAGATCCACATTAAGGTGACTTAAATAATATTGCCAATCAGAATCATCATCCATAGATAGTAAAATAGTTACCCTTCTCATGGTGATGTTGACCCATTCTCCATTTCTTGCATGACTATTTCCAACAGTCAACTTTTCACCTTCTGCAAGTGCCATCAGTGCACTGACTCTCACTTCATCATCAGAGGAAACATCTTCTTCATCCCAATCAAAGGTTTCAGGGAACAAGACCTTCGTTCTTTCCCTGAGAGAGTTTAGAGCTCTTTCTGGACTGAGGAGTTATTGGTGCAGCCTTAAGGAGTGCAAGTTTAGCTTTAGCTTATCTATACTTAGCTTCAAAATATTTTTGATCCTTTTGATCAGTTTTATTTTGAAAATGTTGAAAAGACTGAATCATTTTTGGTTGAAACTTGTTAGTTCCTGAGGAGGAACTGTTTCCAGAAAATTTGTATGAAGGTTCTGAAGTGATTTTAGAAAAAATAGTCTTTTGCAAAGTGACCTTTTTTACCACACTTAAAACATTCAGTGCTTTCATTTGCTTTGGAACCAGAAAATTTTGACTTATTTCTTTTGATAAAACGTTTTGAGTTTGTAAGGAGTGTTGTTTCTTGAAATTCAGTTTGTTAATCATTTAGGTATTCCTCACTAGTTCTTTCATCAGCCTCATCATCAGAGTTTTTTTGAAAATCCTGCACAACACCATTTGAATAGAATGCAGTTGATATGGGTGCAATGGTCAGGTCCTTTTTGGTTTCTTGAGCCTTTTTTGAATCAGGGTATCTCCTAGAGATTAAATTGTCTTCATAGACAAACTTCCCATAGATTTCAGGGAACTCAAGATTTTGAATGTGATTAGCATTCCTAAGACCTTGAGAGAAGCGTAACTACTTCTCAGGGAGACTGTTGACAAAGAAAACATTCATCTCATGCTTAAAAAGGGTGACACCATCATTGGACAGCTCGTTGAGCAGTGTCTTATAACGGGTATAGGTTTCGGAGAGACTTTCAGAATCTTTGGCTCTGAAAGTGTTATACTCAAGTTTCAGGTCCATAATCCTTTTTTCCTTGGTATCTGAGGGACCCTCATAGCTGTGAACCAAGTCAGTCCAAGTTTGTTTGGTTGTTTTACAGTTAATGACTGATTCCATTATATCGTCATTGAGACAGGATATAATGATGCTTTTAAGGCGTTGGTCCTGATTGACCACCCTTCTCTCATCAGGAGTCCATTGAGCTTCAGGCTTGGGTAAACCTTCAGCAATTTTAGGGACAAATGGACCATCATTAATACATTTGATGTAGTATGGTTCCATTCCTGTTAAGTAGCAAAGCATGCGCTTTTGACACTTATTGAATTTTCCAACTTACAATCGGGGAGCAACAGCTGAATAGCTTCCTCCCTTTTTGTCGACTAGTTGGGGCACATCACTATCAGCCATGGTAGGATCTTAATTTTAAAAACTTTAGAGACTCTTTGATAAAAGTTTTATAAACCATAGGCTCTGATATCACTTGTTGTTCCCTTTAACTTGGTTAGAATTAACTACAAGTTAATCTATCCAAGCTCCATGGCTTAGAAATGTTTTTTTGAAAAACAGTTTAACAAGTTAAAAACGTGAAGTAAAATAGACAAGAGTTTTTTAACGTTTATATTCTTATTAGAAAGTTAATCAAAGAATATATTACCCAAGTCCTTGCGGAACAACACTTGGGATTGAATGACAAGCTAAGCTTAAGTACAGCTATGCTAACCAACTGAGCTAACCTCATGGACATAGTTGTATTTGGAGGAGTGAAAAGGCTTGTGAATGTCTAAGCATTTAGTGCACAAGCTTTACCCTTTTACTCCACCTTATGACTGCTATTTATACAAGTATAAGATACAACTGTTTTCCCAAAATACAAGACTGACATAAGCTTCAGATGACAAAATACGTAGACAAAATACCTTACGTATTTTGTCTCTGATACACAAAGCTATTTCTAGTAAGGAACAAGTTTGCTTTCCTAGTGTCAGTGTTGACACATTGTTGGTCTTTTATCCATTCAAAGTAAGTTGACCTTTGCAAGATAAGGACACCCTTATCCTTCAAACTTATCTCGCTTTATCCCGCATTTACTTCAGTCTCCATGTCTTCAGGCTTTACGTCTTCAGTCTTCATAATTGGTGAGGAGTCTGGGATACAGTGAGCTATTGTCATTACTCACTGAATCCATCATCTTCTTCTTTGGCTCTGGTATCATTCACTGAGTCCCGCCTCACTGAATGAAAAACATTTCTTCTTAGGCTTGTCCTGAGCTTCTTAAAGATGACTCACTGAAAAACTGTTCATTCAGTCACTCGCGTATGTTTAAGGTTGTTAAACACTTAGGTTAATATATCTTCAAATCCTTATTTCATGGAGTTTGGGAATATAGTAACCCAACAGCATCAATAATTACATGGTCACTTCACATGGATCTTATTAACTACATTGGCATTTGGCAAGGACATGATATTACTTTTCATGCATTTTACACTTCAAAATTGATGTCATTAATACTTCACATTCAATTTTGTGTACTCAATTATTCAATATATATGACTTTTATGTTATAATTTAAGTTTGAATGGGTTATTTTAGAGATTAAACATTACTTATTTTTCACTTTTTAAGTTTTAGGAAAAAGCATGCACATACTTTATATACTCTAGTGCCACTAAAATATAAGTCTACATTAGCAAACCATAACGATTACCAAATATCGAGGCACGGATCCACACACTATCGATGAACACAGCCGCATGATAAAAATGGAGGAGCAATTAGCGATCTACAAAGCTATGATGAAAAGGGGGCAGGGATTCAAGGCATAGCATTTGGCAGCCGTTAAAAAAAGGCCAACGAACATAGTCTCACTTATTTTGGAAAAGAGCCAAGCACCAATCAACCAATTACTTGCATATGTTGAATTTTTATGGTTGTTACTTGTTTATGTTGTACTTTTTTACCAATACTTATGGCATTGCAGGAAACACGAGTATTCTGCCTTTTGAGCGAAGAAACAAAGCTTCATACACAGGTTAATGAAATCAGCTCCTGCAGGTATACAATCACAACGGCAAAAGATGGCACTAAAATCCTTGTCAAAAGTAAATTGAGGTTAATGAAATCAGCTCCTGCAGGTATACAATAACAAGGTAGCATATATAACTGCAACTAATGCAAGTAACAGAATTTGATAGTTACCCAACCGGCCAACCCATCCTACTCGCTCATTATGTCACTTCTAAAATCGAATTTAGTGCATGTGTGCAACTGCTGTGGTAAAAAGGGTTGGTAGACAAAACAATCAATTCTGATCAAGAGATCACTCATTTTCTTGCTGTAATTCAACATGCATGTTGCTGCCATTCAACATGCAGACTGAGAATAGCCATATAAGCAGGGCGGAGAAGGATGTGTGTTGCCAACAACCAAAAACAGAAACCAAGCTTTTTACCGCCAATGCAGCAAATAAAGTTACCAAACAGTCACCAAAATAAGATTAGATAACTTCAATATCACAAAATATTGTGAATCATGACAAAAATCTGGAAGACAAATTTGATTCAACAAAATCGACATCAACAACTCCAAAATATTCAAAATCTAGACTAACATGTAGTATCTAGTAAAGAACAATAGCAATTGAAATTTCAACGCTTTCCACCACCTCCTCCGAGCTTAGGTCCCTTACCTTTAGGCGCAATGCTGCTCTTGCCTTGGGTCTTTTGCTTTGATACAACCTCTGCTTTCTTTGCCTTCTTCTCATCCTTGGTTTTCTTGATCCTTTCCTTAATTTCACTGCAAATTATAGCCAGCATCATCTCAGTATTTCTTTATTGCCAAGTGGTAATAATCATCACAAGCAATAGGTGGCATCAACCCATTTACTTGAATATGAGTCGATTAGTGTGCGTTTTTTACTCTAAAAAGACAACCATATTGACTAAAAAGATTGGCTTTAAAAAAAACAAATCAGAGCTCTTTTAAGTTGAGTTTTATAATTTGCCAAAAAAAGTAGCCTAAAAATACCACCCATGGCACTCCAAAATACATGATACTTCCTTGCTCAACAACAGGATTAAAAAAACAACTTCAAACATGTAAACAGATTTCTTAATCTTTTGAATTCGCAAGTGTACCAGACACCCCCAGATTGTCAAGCATGGTATTTATGTTTCTTGGCAAGTTGCCCTTTTTATAATCCTATTTAGCTCATCATACAAACATTAAAAAAATTCAAACAAAAAATGATGCGTTCAACCTGACCCAAAACACAAACTAGTTGTGACACATCATCAACCATCCCAACCCGACAAATTTGCAATTGTAGTTGTAACCAAAACAAAATAAAGCAATCATACCGAAGAGCAGCCTCTCTAGCAGCATCACGAACTTCAGGTTTCTCACTTCTCTTCTTCTGGATAACTTCCAAAGTGGCTCCAACAATAGCCCTGGAATATGGCTTCTTGGTAGCACGACGCCTCTTCTTCACAGCCTCTTGTGCAATATCCTATTAACAAGAATAAAAACATCAACAACAAATTCAGCAATAAACATCATCCAACATTCCAAACGAGCAAACAACTTCACAAACATCTCACCTTCTTGTGTTGCTTTCGGTACATGGCAGTCCATGTAAGCTTTGAAGGCTTCAACTTGTTGTGAAAGTACCTCTTGCATTTCGAGTTCAAAAACAGGAAAACCTAAATCCAAACAAACAACTACACAAATTAAGAACTTTATACCTAATGGAAATATCGAACCACAGATACATATAGCAAACATTATATACCTGTGAATCGGATCGAATAAACCTAATACCCCTACCAGGATAGATCTTCTGGCCACTGAATCGGCAAAGCTCAGTCCTATAAACACCCAATAATTAATATTAAAACCATCACACAATTTCAAAACAAAAGTACAGTATCATTTTTATATCATAAGAAAAACATATAGCATTACAAAATAAATCTACAACTACAGTCAATAAACTTAATCTAAAAAATCATTTGCATTTGTTTAACATACATCAAAAATTTGTAAAAAAATCATATATCACAAGCAAACACATATATCATAAATTAAAATGTTTTTGTTACAAATTAAAATGTGCTAAAATACCATTAAATCATTATCAATAACTTAGAATGAAAAACAATATAAATCCAACATATAAGTATTGAAACCATAACATGCCAGCAAATTAATCATTTAGGGACTGAAATACAGATAAATTGATTACATAACTATTAGAAATTAATAAGATTTGGTAAAGAGATGTTTACTTGAGAACCATGAAGGCGGCTGCTTTTCACCTAGTTTGTGTGTGTTGGAAACCCTAATTGATAAATGGGATACTGGCTTTTATTATTTCTAGGGGATATTTGAATTTTAATAATACACCCTTATCGAATATAAGTTGTTAGTTTTAGCTCTTTTTTACAAATTGCAATACATGCTTTCTTTTCTAGCTAGTTGAGTATTACATGTAAGAGGGTGGTAAAAAAAGTCGATCCGATCCAAACCTAATTAAGCCAATTAGGGTCGGTAATTAAGCCTATTAGAGTCGGTTTACTTGGGTCAATAAATTTATTCGGGTTATTCCGGTCAACTCGAGTAACCCGAATAGTAAATAAGGTAGAGTGTCTAGTTAAAAAATGTTTGGCTAACTTAGGTTCAGGTTGACCCGATTGACGTGAATAATGCTTTTTTATTACCATTGTTACTCATATTCAGGTTGACACGAACTCGCGTGAACCCGGGCCAAGTGGACCCGACTCGAATTGACCCGAACCCAACCAACTCAACCCGATTAACACCTCTAGTTACATGTATCCTTGTAAAAGTTACTAAATTTCTTGCCACTTATAAATACACTACTTAAACACGAACTTATTACAACGCATAAGCACAAACATGTTACACAACAAACTTACACATACAAAACACAATATCACCACATTTGCTTCAATCGGTGGTCAATTCTCCCCAAATTTGATCCTTCATGCGTCAACATGGCATCTCCATAACAATGCATCACGTATTATATTGCTTCTTCACGTGTGGTTTTCATGACCATTACGGCTAGTCTAATAGTCTTAATTTATTTTCAACACTTCAAGTTCCATATTTTACTTTTTGATATGATAGAAGATATGGCACCTTTACCGCAAATGAAACATGGTCCTTTTGGCGTGTGTAATATAATCAAGTAATTCGCAAAATTGAGTCAACTTAAAACTAGATGAGCTCAAGTCGACATACTCGAGTAGACTTTCAAGTCAAAATCCATTATGATGATGCTCCACTCGAAAAGCTCATGAGCCTTATCGAGCTTGTAACTTATTACATAACTTGTAGTATATAAGCATGTTGATACGAGTAGTGTTAGCTTATATTAAATTTGTTATTAGTATTTTAATGTTGATAGTTTAGTTGACTCGGCTCGACTCGATTACACGTTGTTTTTGTACTCAAGCCACTATTGATCAATAAGCATGTTGGTGTAGGTGTGGAATGCGAGGTTGAAAATCAAAGAAGGTTTGATTTAGGGAAGTGATTGGCGCACTCTTTAAATTTATTGGGACACTCCATTGTATGCAATAAACAGTTGTATTTTAAGTATAACATGCTTTAACTGTTTGTATAGTAGACTGTCTCAATAAAATTTGAAAGTATGTCAATCACTTACCTTTGGTATATGGTGTGAGTTTAATTTTAAATTCAGGAATGAAATCCGCAAAAGTAGTTTAGTACCTACCAAAGTGAGTGGAATTATTGTTGAAACAACGCAATAGTTTGATGTTTTAGTAATGTACGGACTTACAGTTAGTTTGATTTTATCTAGTTCAATTTTAACGGTGGTTAAGTGATATTACAAAATGTGTTTCAGCATTTATTTGACAATCAAGTAATTTGTTATGTGAAGTATACAGATTATGGTATTTTATAGACTTGAAAAGGTTTATACATAATACAAAAAGGTTTATAAAATCAAAAGAATTTATAAGTTGATGAGTTGATAAATTTATAAACCTTTTAGAAGCTTTACTATAATGCTCTTTCTCATTCAATTCAATATAACAAATGGATCTCACTTTAGAGCACTCCCATCCATAACACCAATAACACCGTCCACGTCAGCGCCACCTCAGCTTTAATATTTAACATTAACATCCTCAAAAAACACTCACAACCATAACATCCCAATAACACCATAACACCAATAATATTTCATATTTTCAATTTCAACCCCTAAACTAAAACAAACACTTCATTTATTAAACTAAAACAAACATTTCATTAAAACTAAAAACATATTACAATACGAGATTAAAAAAAAATATATATACAACGAAATTAAAAAAAAAACAACCACACACACACTGCAATTAAAAAAAACATAGCAAATACTTATTCATCGTCGCCGCTCTCTTGTTGTTGTCCATGTCGTTCAAGATTCTTCTGCCAAATATGCTCCATAAGGTCCTGTTGGAGTTGGGTATGCGTTTGTCGGTCGTGTATTTCTTTTGCCTTACGACTGTGACTATCACATCTTTCGACCCATCTTCGTTGCCTCAAATTTCTTGACGGATCCACTCACAGTTCGTTATAGTCACGTAATTCAAATTTTTGATCTTTTACAATCATGTTATGCATAATAATGCAACAATACATGATTCTACGTATCGTGTCAATTTCATATTGACGCGTGCGGTTGTTGTAGTATACCCCAACGACCTTGAAGAACACCAAAATCACGTTCAATATCCTTTCGGGCACTTTCTTGTCTCCTTTTAAAGTACGTATGTTTTTCTTCATTGTTGCCGTGAAGGATTTGACGAAAGTTGCCCACTGTGGATAAATTCCATCAGCCAAGTAATACCCCTGTTCATACCTAGTTCCGTTGACCATATAAGGTACTCTTGGGGCATTATCAGCAAGAAGGTCGTCGAATAACGGAGAGTTATCTAAAACATTAATATCGTTATTTGCCCCCGCCATCCCAAAAATGCATGTCGATCCATAAATCTAGAGAAAAAGCTTCAAGCATAATTGTTGGGTATTTTTATCACCCTAGCAAAATGCCCTTGCCAAGCCAGCTGGACAATTTTTCCATTCTCAATGCATGCGATCAATGCTACCAAGCATTCCAGGAAAACCATGTTTTTCTTCATGTTGTTGATAAATTTTTTGAATGTCGGCCCATGTTGGTTTTCTTAAATACTCGGCATAAACAAATCAATAATACATTTGTTAAAATTATCAAGACATAATTGTGACGTACTCGCACCCATTTGCAAGTATTCATCAAATGCATCGGGTGAGGTGCCGTACGCCAATTGGCGTATGTCAGACGTACACTTCATTAGAGCACTTATACTCATTCGACCACAAGCATCAGGTGTTTGCCTAAAGTAATTAAAATGATCCGGAATATCGCCGGAAGTATAAGATTCAATACCTTCAACTATTTGCGGGAATAGTTTCCGGCTCATCTGAAATCTTCTACGAAAATTCGGTTTGAATACTTACGACCTTATGCGAAATAATCGTTGAGCAGACGTTCCTCTGCAAGCTCACGTTCACGATATATATGGGTACGAGGACGAGTAGGATGTTGAGATTCACTACTTTCTTCTTGTTCCAATTGAAGGTGATACTGCGTCGCGGGACGCCATAAATTGGAAGTCCGCTGGGTCTTACGTGTAATGCGACCAAGACAGAGGAATATCACCAGCTTGATTTGGATCCATTGTGAACGAATTTGATTTTTTGAATTATGAAAGTGTGAGAGGAAGTATATAAAGTGTGAGAGGAAGTGTGAAAAAAATAGAGTTTTAGTTGGGTATTTATAGTGGTAAAATAATGTTTTTGATTTTTTTTTTTTTTTTTAAACTAACCGTTAGAGGGTTTTATGTAAATTTTTTTAAAAACTTAACGTTACAGGGACTACTTTTGTAACATTTTCAATTTTTTTTTTCTAGCCCTTAACGGGCGTTAAAGAGGCAACGCCTCCCCTCTAACGCCGTTACTGAGCAAGGCTTCCAACTGGTAACGCCTACAACGGCGTTAACGCCACCCTTAACGGGCGTTATGCAGGTTAAGGATGGGAGTGCTCTAACACCCATATGGTTTACTAGCTTCATAATATTTCTTGATAAGAATTTAAAGTAACTGTGTAATAAATGTAATCATAAATTTATAATAATGTGGAATGATATGTACCGAGTAAACATGCTATTGAATAAAAGAACACAATATCAAATCATTTGCGTCACAAAAAAGTCAAGTATTCATAACATACAACATAGTTAAAATAAACTTAGATATTTAAAGCGTATGAAGTTCATAGTTCACCTTGTTTTCACATCAAAAAAAATGTAATTGAATATCAAATAAGAAACCTAAAACTACCAAATGATCACCATTTCATCCCATGTAGCAAACTTCTTCATATAGCTCCAATGACAAGTCTGTGAATAAAAAAAAGTGTAGAAGTTAATATCGAAGATGAAGCAAACAAAATCATATGATGATAGTATGGGTTGTGAATAGCATAACTCTAATCACATAGATATTTTGATTTGTAATATGTTTTGAATACTTATAGTGCTTATATGAATAAGGTCTTGTATTTGTTAGTTCAGATTACCAATGGGAGTGCCTTTGGAATCTTCACTAAGTATGTAAAACTTCTTGTTTATTAATACCTGTATTCACATTCTCGTCATCTCGAACATCATCATTTCAATTGCTATTGAGCTTAAATTCTTGCAAGAATGAACTAATCAAACGAAACAAAATCTTAATCAAGCAACCAAAAAAAACTTTATTTTGAGTTCTAATTTTTGACTTTGACCATACTGGTAGCAAATGCCAGCGAGTTGAAGTTACTTACAGCGAGTTGAAGTGAGGATATTGGAAACACATTAGTGAAAGATACTTACAACGAGTTGAAGTAAGGATATTGCAGCTTCCATACTGGTAGCCAAATGTCATAGCTGTAATAGTTATATAACGGTATAGTCCAATCTTGGGCATCGATGTCACAGTCATAGTGGCATATTTCTATCTTTATGTCATATATGATACTACTTAAATGTGACCAAAGGTGTTGCATCTACAATCATAAAAGAAAAATAGATGTGAAGGATTATGTATAGTTGAATGTAAAACATACTGTCAAAAGTAGCACCACAACATCTAGTGTAAACGTGTAGTATATATTTGCAGCACGATATAAGATGTCTTTGATGTCGGCTTTTCCAAGCCCTCCAGAATTAGTAGAGAACCTAAACCCCTTTATGTTGCCAAGAAGATGACTTGGTGTCAAAGTAGTTATAAATGAAGCATCCAGCATTTCTGCTTGTTGCATCTCAGGAAATATAATGCTAGAATTATGGATCCGAACACCTAAAATATTAACTTAAAATACACAAATATAAAGATTTAGGCTTTGAATGAATTTTAGCTAACAAAAAATGAGTCAAATGAGCTAAAAATAACGACTACACAAAATGACCGCATAATATTGGAATATTGTACAAAAAAAGTGTGTTAAGTCGCTCTCGGATGACCCAATTCTATTTCATTATGGATCCGAACACCTAAAACATTAACTTAAAATACACAAATATAAATATTTAGGCTCTGAATGAATTTTAGCTAACAAAAATTGAGTCAATGAGCTAAAAAGGTCAAATACATCAAAAAGATTGCAAAGTGTATATTAAGGTCCAAATCTCGCAAAAGATAAAGCGATACGCATAACGTGTATGGAAATAAACACTTGATGAATCTCAAGATTTACCTGAATGATACATGTTTGGCATCTAACTTCATTTTTCTTTTAAGACTCCTCCGAACAAACAACGTGTACCAACCTGGAACCTACTTTAGACCATCGAGCTGTAACCGTTACCCTGAAACAAAAAAATTACATAATAGTATAGAAAATCATCATCACAAATAAATATGCTCATACATGCACACAAAGTAAAGCAATCCTTAAATGAGTAGATGTTACAAACTCTAGATTGATATAACTATGAAATAGTTTAAAACTTTATTAAAAAAAAAGAGAAAGTTTGAAGTTAATTAAACAACATACAATCATGTAATGCATCGGTTAAAAACATCAATATATCAAAAAGAAAAAAATATGAAGAGATGGGAAATTGCACTACACATGCTACACTTTCTGCACTAAAAAAAAAAAAAAACCAAAGTTTTGCATAAAAAAGACCCAAATAACAAAATTATCTCTGAAACGAATTGTATTTCTATATGCCATATTTATCTCCCACATCTAGAAATCGTATAGCTGTGACAGTTCAGGTTCAGAAAAAAAAACTCACATGATTATTGACAACCTATTTTGGGTCCAGATAATACACTACTTCAGCAAGCAATTGGGCTCCTCTAAGACTTATAGGTATTCCTATTGATACCTTTTACTCTAGACTTCATGAGTTCGAATCAAACACTTAACGAATTACCAAGTGTGCATCATTGAGAAAACAACAATTTTTTTTTACCTAATTGTGAGTGTAGTTTACAGAGCCACACGAAAAAAAAATGAAGCCTTAACATCCACATAGGAAATGAATCCATTCATACCATATTATTCCAAATAGAGTGTTGATCAATTATGTTCTATTTTTATTATGAAATTCGAACTGACCTTGGTCGAGTAAACTCTTTCATGAGATTCATAAAGAATGGTATTTGTAGTTTGATCAAACCCTTTCAAGAGATTTTGAATGACAAGCCAATATTATTGAGATAGAAATTTAGATTTGTAAAAACCGTTGTACCATACTGATCCAAATAAAACGAAGAGCTTACCACTATGTTGCGTCTTTGCTTCCATCATTCGTAATAACATAGATGATTTTTGTAAAAGAAACAAAAAAGGATAGAAACCCATGTGTTATTAATAGGAATTAGAATGATGACTTAACTTGTTTGTTCATTGTAAAGTTCTTACCCATATCAAAGATTTGTAGTATTCTGAGGGACTCGTTAATGCAGTCAAGGTAGCTTCCTCAAATGATGCAGGAGCGGAATCTGTAAATTTAGTATGAATTTTTTTTATGGCAAATGCAACGCAAGATGGACCTATAGCCAACCTAACCCACTAACCTGATATACAAGAGATAAGTAATTATAAATGTGTCATGTTGAGCGGGTGCAACGGGTCAAAACAGGTTTGGTTTGGAAGAGTTAATTAATCTGTCTCACTATAAGTATTAGATAAGGAATATGTGATGATTGTCCTCATTTGCATTTCTGGTAGTGAGGCAAGGCTCATTTGTTGTTCTTTGTCGTACTATATGTTTGTAAACCTGCAGAAACATTTTTGAAAAGATAAAAAAAATGCATACAAGAGATCATCGAGGCTACAAATAAGTAAATAATGAATAAAAATTTATAAAGTTATCATACTTCATAAGTAACAACTATGTAGTCCTTTGTTCTGCAATATTCAGTTGAAAAAAAATATTTCACTCTGACATTTTAACAAATACTTAAGTATTTCATACTTGTAGGCAAATGAATCCATTCTTTTGGATTAACTAACATATACAATCTTTTTAGGCATATCGTCAAACAATTGATAACCTATTTTCTCATACATATATTTTATTATATTTAGAAGGAGATAGATGAAGATCCATACATTTACAAATGAAATTATTACTTAGTTGGGAACTTGAAGGTGAAATCATCACATACTAATAACCATATACAATTCCTTGAAATATATATATTAACTCTCACACTACCAATACAATTACTTTCATGAACAAAGACAATTAGTTTATTCACGATTGTAACATTATAAGAAGATTAAAAACAATAGTTACCTTCTGTGATGATGAATCGTAGAGATGATGGATTGACCAAAACCGATTTCATCTATAAATATTTTGATATTGAATTGAAGATGATAAGATCGTTGTGAAAATCATAGAATCACACCAAAAATAAATGGTATAGATTATTAGGTCAATATGTTTTTGAATAAAATTATGCGTTTAATTGATTGTGGGGATTTGAATTTCTACGTGAAATGGGGGATGATGATATTTTGTTTGACCGGGAGAGTAAAGTTGAATAATTTGGAAATGCCGAGTCTGTAGGGTTGTCTGTTTTGGTGGATAAGGAAGCCGGTGGTTTTCTTGGTATATCAATTTTGGAATGCATTTTGTATCACAACTTGTGGGTTGCTCCACTGGTTGAGGCGCTTATGTTAGGATGTCATGACAAGTGTTCGAACCTTGCCAAGTACAAATTTTTTACTTATTTAACCGGGAATGGTGCCTAGTCACTATTTCCACCTCATCAAAGGATGCGCCATGTCAACATTAAAGTGTCTAGTCAGCATTAATGACGTGTCATAGTTAGTCTCATATATATGTATAGATTTCTTTTTTTAAACAAAATAAGGTTTATTTCATAATGGGCTTTTGTTGTTTGGTTTGGAATTCATTCATTATGATGGAAAAAACTAGGGGTGAGCATGGGGCGGGGTGGGGCGGTTTTATGGTAAAACCAAAAACCGAACCGTATATTTCGGTTTTTGAAAACTACAAACCGTTTGGTTTCGGTTTTTTCAGTTTCGGTTTTTCGGTTTTTAACACTGAATCGGTTCGGTATCGGGTTTTATTCAGTTTTTTCTTACTCGAAAACAAGCAAGTTTTAATCTTGTATAAAGTTTACGATTCCAAGTTTTCAAGCAAAAATATTTAAACAAATATCAATAATAGCATATTATCCAGCAATCCAAAGCTTCGAAAAAACGTACAAAACAACCAAACATCAATCTAAAATGTAAAATGCACGTCTTTGCGGCTTCGCACTTTTCGTTCGCTTACGAGAATTGTTGGAGAAATTTCAAAGAACACTATTGTTTGAAAACAAAGATATAATATCTATAATTAAAACAAATTTGAATGTATAGATAATAAAAAACACAATTTTTTTTAATAGATAAAGTTGTATACTCAAATCTTTACAATTAAATAGCAAATCTCTTATATATATAAAATTATATAAAAACATATATAAAGGTGGGGCGGGCGGTTTTCTCGGTTCGGTTTTTTTTATGAAACCAAAAACCGCCCCAAACATTCGATTTTTGTAAAATTCAAAACCACCACCATCGATTTGTCAAATGGGGCGGTTTTTTCGGTTCGACCTTTTCGGTTTCGATTCAATTTTTCGATTTTTGTGCTCCACCCTAAAAAAAACAACATATAAACATTTTTGTTTGACGTTACCAAATTAGATGATATATCAATTGTGTAGCCTCTACACATCTGCAATGGGCGGAGATTTTGATCGACCACTCTCGACTACTTTTACTATATTAGTGTCGCATCACGATATCCTTC
Organism: Chrysanthemum makinoi; assembly: GCA_910596185.1. NCBI lineage: Eukaryota > Viridiplantae > Streptophyta > Magnoliopsida > Asterales > Asteraceae > Chrysanthemum > Chrysanthemum makinoi. The sequence continues at coordinate 198,058,044 of OU343216.1, read as the reverse complement.
CACCACTCTCACCCCACAATCGTCACTACCGACCACTACCCACTTTTCTATTAAAGCAAATGTTTTAAAAAATTATCATACTTGTCATCATTTGTTTTTCTGAGTAGCGAACATTTTTTTTTTCTTTTCTGAGTATTTATTTCGTTTTTTATCTTTTATGAGTAGTGATTACTAGTGATTACCATTTTACCCTTCCAAATTATATAAATGGTCCTTGTGAGTTAGCAAAAATAACATGCATTATCCTTAAGGTAAATTACATAAATGGTCCCTTAAAAAATCAAAAATTTTCATTCCAAATTCTTTTTCAAAATTTTATTTCGGATTTCTTTTACGAAATTATTTTTTCCAAATTTCTTTTCTTGAAATTTTTTTGTCGAAAAACTATTTTTCGGAACTTTTTTCCTAAATTTTTCTTTTTCAAAATTTTTTTTGTCAAAAAACTTTTTTTTTTTTTTAATTTTTTTTCCTAATTTTTTTCCCCCAATTTTTCTTTTTCAAAGTTTTTTCCCCGGATTTTTTGTCGAGAAACTTTTTTTTCTGAAATATTTTTTTTTATAAATTTTTTTTTCGTCACTGATGAAAACGTATAAAAACGGATGAATAAAAGTGGACGAAAACTTAAGAAATCGAACGAAAACGTATAAAAACAGATTAAACGTATAAAAATGAACCAAAACGTAGTGAAATTGACGAAAATGTAAGAAAACGGGCGAAAACGTATAAAAGCATAACGGGTCAAAACCATAAGAAGTGGATCAAAAGAAAAGTTTATGGACGGTTGATGCAATTTTCGCTAAACCAAAGGTACCATTTACGTAATTTACCCGAGGGACGGTGGATGCAATTTTCGCAAATTGAATGGGCAAAATAGTCATTACAAGTTTTCACTACCCATAAAAGATAAAAAAAAAAAAAATGAAATAACCCAAAAAAGCAAAAAAAATTATCGCTACCTAGAAAACAAATGATGGCAAGTATGATAATTTTTTAAAACATTTGCCCTTTTTATTATTAACTTGAAAAGTATATAAAACAAGCAAATCTCCAAAGTCCAAACCATGATCAGCTCCAGGACAACGAGGCCCCTCAACCATAACCCCGAGCACGAGTTTGTTGACACTTGAGCAAGTATTGTATTGCTACACAAGCTTTAAAATTTTAAGACCCACAAAGACAATTCAGGCATTGTTGTGTATGGTATTGTGCCTCAACACCTTGCTGGTAACCAGCACACGTTTATAAGGATGGTGACTTGATAGTAAATAACCTCATCCCAATAGTCATCTAGTTTTGGGATATGGAGTATCACATATATACAGAAAAAATCATATTATATAGTGGTATCGGCGAGGGATTCAATTAACAGAGTTAGATGCCACTACAATAGTATTACATTGACTGATTGACACAAACTAAATATGATGGTGTTTGGATTAGCTTATTGTTGCGGCTGGTGGACTTATTCGATTTTGGGAAAGCTCAGAAGCCCACTTTTTTGGCTTACGAGCTTATCAAGTTGTGCTTATGGCTTATTTAAGTCCAAAAAATCAGTTCAACAAGCTCATAAGCTCAAAAAAGTGGACTTATGAGTTTTCTTTCTAAAAACAAATAAGCCCGTAAGTTGCAAACCGAACACCCCCTATATATGATTGTAACAAGAAGTGCCATGAGCAACGAAGTAACCAACGACGATACCCAACTATTAATCACTAACAAAGGCCATATAAATGACAAGAACCCATGAATGGTCAAAGGCCATATAAATGACAAGAACCCATGAATGGTACATTTTTTTTTTTTCTATAAGGACAGATGTCACAACTCACAAGTTTGCCATGCTGGTTTGAGTAGAACATGGTTGTTGTCTTAGTTGATGAGGATTGAGGATAAAATTAGTTATTGGTGGTAAATTGATGAACAACCATCATTGGCTAAGTGCTAAATTGCTAATAGTAAAACTAACATCAAGTAAAGACAAAATTACACCGTTGGTCTCTAAATTTGTCAAAAAATATCACTCAGGGACAAAACTTAGGATTTTCATCGCCGGGAGTCCAAACCTTGGGATTTTGGGCCCAAAGAGGTCCCTTGACCCGTAATGCTCAGTCAACTTCTGTTATTTCCCCCTATGTGCCTTCCATATGAGGGCAAAATGGTCATTTCGTCGTACTGGTTAATTATTTTTGTTGTACAACCTTAGGGACGAACGATGTATTTAATCAAAAAGTTATACCATCACTACCACCACCCTCTCTTTATCTCTTTTTCCTGTTTCTCTCTCTAAAATTATGCTTATCTCTCTAAAATTAACATCATCACCATCCTCAAATCTCGTAAACCACTCCACTAAAAAACATAAACTCAATCAAACATCAATCTTCATTCATCATCTTCATACCCACATACAATATCAAAACCAACAAATTTTTTGTGATAGATCCATAGATGCTACAAATATAAATTACCATAAGAAATTGCAAATTGAAATCCAAAAATGCTAATTACAAACCAAAATACGCAATACTGAAATAGTACAATACAATTATGTAACACCCACGAAAATCTTAATGACAACGGAAGACTAATTCGGGTGTTACTCGAATGGAGATCATAGTCAATAATAATAGAAAATGACTCGAAAGAGACGTTTTATTAAAAGTAGTTATCATTCATCGAAAACTCATAGTTGTTACAAAACATTGTAAATTTTTCAAGTGTTTTTCCCAAAAGAAAGATCATGAGTTTGAAAGAAATGATAACTTTTATGTTTTACACCACAAGTTAAGCCTTGCCATGCCCCATTCCGCGCCTTGGTCATAATCTTCACAGATTACCTGAGATAACATGCTTAAAAAGGTCAACAAAAATGTTGAGTGAAACTCATAGGTTTAAAATAAGTTGAACGCAAGTATAAGAGCATGATCATTGTAAACTAACAATATCATAAAGAAAAATCACAGATTATTATGCGCTAAGCTCATGCAACCAAGACTCAACTGCATACACCGGATTACCAGTGTACGTAAGTGTGCCCCAAAGGAGGTAATAGCCAATTACCTAAAGAAATTCAAATATGGTGCGCCCCGGTTATTTCTCTATAACCGAAACGGGGTCGTTAATCCCCATAGTACTATTCACAATATCTGCGTTCACTCACGGTGACTAATGGTTCATGATCAGGGGACTTATGGCTAATACTTAGGCAGTACCAATAATCAAGAGGAGAACATTTATGAAAAACCTTGTGTTCTAGTTTAGAGCATGTATCTCCCTCGCGGGGTTTGTAAAATAAAAGTAAAAGCGAGGCTATGAACTCACCTTGATGATATGAACAAGCACAAACAGATCAAGCACAATGTAGCGGAGGTTCCAAAACGAAACCTAAAAATTATGAGATGGCGAGTCTCAGTATGATGAAAATTTTGGTTCGCGACCAAAATAATAGAGCATTGAATATTCTTATTCAATAGATCATTGGATTATCCAATCCAATAGTGTGCGTGCGTGCTTAACGTTTTAAGTTAATAGTGTGCGTGCGGGTGTGATGGTGGATGAGGTAGCTTTCTTCTTGACCATTTTTCTAAAATTACCAAGAAATAAACACCAAGATTAAGAAATCATCGATTGATAATAAAAGTGATTACACATTATAAATATCATAATAGTCAAGATCACCACTTTAAATCAATGATATGATATCGTTATGAATGACAACAAGTGAATCATGATTTTTCTCAACAAATCATAACACATATATAAGGACATAAGGACCGGTTCGGCATACATTACCGAAGAATAATATCACAACACAAGAATATAAGAAATACAACCATAGGATACATGTAACACCCCCAAATTTGGTTTAGCGGAAGCATACGTGTTATGGGGAATGTTACTAAATCGGAGATCACAACACAAGTAATAAAGAACGGAATACATACTCCGTTTGATTTCATAAAATAGTTTTAAAACATTATCTTATAACATAGTTTAGATAAATGGGCACATCCCATAAGTTCAGTGGTCCCAATTTAAAAACATCGTTATGTGTAAAAACACTTCTTTAGATATTACTATGACCATTTACCGCCTCTTGCCTTGCATCCATGATCACAAACTAAGCACCTGAGAAAATATGCTAAAAAGGTCAGCTAAAAGCTGGCGAGTTCATAGGTTTAAGTTAAAACAGTAAGTTTGGACCATAATCAAAGTCATATAATCATTACAACGAATATAATGATATATGGATGAATGTCTATTACGTTAGCTCTAAGTTCATGCAACCGATACTACGACAGTTCTGTATGCTAAAAGATATCATACAATATATATAGGCCCAATGCGAGTGTTTTGTCCCTCAACACTCGATTCCGACATGGTATACGTTTCGCCTTGGCCTAAGCATGGCCAACCGAATGGAGGAGTCACCCTCAATAGATCTATTTATAGCATTCGCTTCCGATGGGAACCGGCGGTTCATGAAAAGGGGCATTTCTAGGGACATAAGGGCTTAGGCTAAACCACGTAATAGTAATCATGCAATAGTTTAGGTCCATAAAAAGGTTTTGCATATTTTCTCACCCCAAAATGTATAAAACAATTTATCAAGTAAAAGAGGGGCTATGAAAACTCACCTTAGCAAATGTGCAATCCAAAAGTGGGATTTAGTGAATGTTGTGATGCGGCACCGACACGCGACTTAGATAAGGAGGGCTATGTTTTAGTTCATTGTTTTAAGTATCACTTACTTAAAATAGTTCAATTGTTTTTATAATTGTAGTAAAACTAAACTTAAGTTTGTAGAAATAATTAAATGATTTTACTAATAAGTATACGAAAGTATATATACTTTTCATATTGACACTATAATGGTGTTAGCGACATTAGAGTTGTTTCAAAATAATCACGATGTTCTATTAGTAAATGCATATACACTTATTTAAGTTGACACTTAATAGTATTGTCAAAAGCAATATTAGTTTATGTATTTTCTAATTGTATCTAGAAAATACTTGAGTTAAATTTGAAGACTTTCAAATTTAATATATGATAAAATGACATAATGGTCTTTATTTATTTATCATAATTTTTCTTAATATATTTATAGTTCTTATCGTGAAATTTACTTGACATACCTTTGTTTACATATTGACGTTAAACGTTGACGTAGGCATTATTAAGTAAATCATGTTTTAAAGCACTTGTTGTCTCATATATAAAAATACTAGGTAGTGTATTTTGGCCGTGCTAAGCACGGCCCATGATGATTCAAAAATTAATCTTATAGGTAATCATATCACGTTGTACCCGGTCAAACTTTAATTAAGTTTACAATAAATCACAAAGATTAATTAAGTTTACAATAAATCACAAAGATTAACTAAGACATATGAATGCCGGAATTTTTTTAGATTAAAGTTTTGATGGTGATGATGTACATGACACTTCATGCCACTTTCAAACCCTCAGCATCATCTTCCGACATCCAAACATTTTGTCATCACTCCCATCTCTACCTATTTTAACCCTTATTATCATTTATAAATTATAAAAAACACTACTACAATTATAACAAAACTATTCATTTTAAATAATTCTACCGTGTATCACCGTTTTCCAAATATTAGTAAACGATTTTTAACTTCTCTATTCGTAATGTCTAATAGTACTTAGTAAAAACAACTAATTCAGAAAAAAAGTATCTATATTCGACAATCTCTTTTTATATAATAAAATCCATATTCCATCCCAAATATAAAAATAGCATTACAGTGAAATATTGAAAAGTCAGTGGAACAAATCCTACATATGTAATACAATCTTTTGCCCCATACCCCTGTCACTCAACCCACCACATATGTAGGTCTCCCCTATAGTTCTATTTACTAACCCACCTAGTATTCTAGTATTAGTTGAGTGTTTGATCACAATCCATTATTTGATTTTTACTCAACAACGAGATTGGTGCCCGCCGCGTTGCGGCGGGGGGTGTTGCTCTAGGTTTGCAATACAATTTTGCATTCCAAATCCACACTTTATTCTTAAGTCTAACAAAATGAGTATATATCTAACAAACTGTATCTCAAATATATGTTCACGCAATACACAACGTTATATCACATGAGCGATTAATAACAATATGAAACATCAAAAGTTGAAGGATTTTAAAACTACACAAAGGATTAATAACAATATGAAACATAAAGGATCTGTTGGAGCTTTTAAGGCTTTCTTCAACATGCATGAAAATATTTCAAAACTCTTTTTTTTCATATGAAGAATTCCTCAACACCTGGTTCCCCTGCAACTTAAAAAAAAGGATATACGGCTGTGTTAGCTGTCGTTGCAATGGAAAATCATGATCTAGTATCGAAAAGTATATCACTCTGTTTTTTGCTTGTTTCAACCTGAAGGATGTATCTCAGTTTTTAGCGACGTGAGATCGAGTTTCCAGGCAATAGAAATCCCACTCTTTGCTATCACGAAATTGGCCGTCATGTTGCATGCTGCATTTCTTTTGTAGGATGTCAAATGCGGCATTGACGTATGTTGCAGTCCAAATTTGTAGAGCTATACCCAAACTTGTAAAACAAAGTCTTCTAATCATACATGATCCCTTTCTAATTAAAATGTCAAAAACAATGTGGCACATTAGTAGATTCTCCATTTGAAAGAGCTCGTAAAATATTTGCAGCTTCTTAGTTATATGAAATCAACAGACATCTACGACATATATATTTAAGGGATGTAGAAATATCGTTTACCTTTAAAAAAAGCACGTTATCCATAGGTTTCAACTTGAGCTCCCACGACTCCGTCTGTATTTAACAAAAATGAGAAAGCTAAATTTACGTACACATGCCAATAATTTTTGACTTTTTATTACTAAAAAGGTAAAGACAAAGTATCTCATACCGGCCGCTGGTAAACTCTTCGAAGGTGGGTAGCAAGTAGAGTCGTTGGATCAGAATTATCTCAGAAATTCGTCGATGAAATTTCACCTATCCTTTGAAAACTGCAAATATGAGATCAAAGTTTGCGTTCCTTAAGGTGTGCTCTATCTCAATTGCACCAGCCACTTTTACACCGCGCTTGCCTATTGTAGATATGAAGCTCCACCGTTCAAATCCTGAATAAAAGAATGCTATTGCGTCAAACATCAGGTTAAAAAAGAGTAAGGGATACAAAAAGATTCAAAAGCGTATAGAAATTCGTTGATGAAATTTCACCTATCCTTTGAAAACTGCAAATATGAGAGTAGCAGGAAAGCAGCTTGCTAAGTCGTCCTTGTATATGTCGGTGACATCAACAAACATGTACATTTTTCAGGTTCTCATAAAATTGTAGTTTCATGTTCAAAGCAACATTTAACACATTATATACATATAGGTAATCTAATACCTCAGTTTAGGTGCGAAGCGATTATCTTGCCTTCCCATGCTTAAGGCACGTAACTTCAGTCAATTTAGGTCCCACAAACATCACCTCTTATAGGTTACAAAGATTTACCTTAAAAGTTATTAAACTTTGCTCCCCTTGTCCTCTTTTATTAACGACAATGAATAGTTCAGACGCATCCAAACACATTCTTGTCCTGTTCACGTCCCTATGAAAACCTGGAATAACACAAAGTAAAAAAAAATAACGTAAAGTATGGCTCGAGATCAGCATGGGCGCAACCACTATCTTATTGTGGTTACCTCGCCAAGTTGCTTTCCAGAGAACATTCATCATCGCCTTTACAAATAAACCACGGCCAGAAGCCGAATGCCTATGAAAAACAGAAAAGCATCCGGAAAACAGGTACATCCGGCATGGTCGCAAACCGAATAGGTTGCCGTGCCAAGTTCCGGCAACCTAGTTTTTCCCGGAGCCCATATAAACTAATCGTCGCCTCATCGGTATTGATGTCGATAACCTTTGTCCAATAACATTAAGGTTACGGGGGAACTAAACCGAAAAACGGGGTAATTCCGGCATGGCTGCAGACCAAGTAGGCTGCCGCGCCAAGTTCCGGACAACCTCAGTTTTTCCATAGCCCGTATAAAGTGATCGTCGCCCCATCATGAGTGATGCAGCAACACGTAAGCGCAACAATTCCATCTGCAACAATTACTATATATATTAAAAGGCATTTAAAACGACGTCGTTCAAACTACAGCACTGCGGCCCATTTTAGTAAGCCCAATGTGCTGGGCTCTGCTATGTGTTCATCAGCCTCACTCATACATATCTGTAGTCACATCTTCTAGAAACTGCTCACACATACCGGCACTCAAATCCATCAAACCTAAACCACGGCCGAAGCCGAATGCCATGAAAACAGGCTCTGAAAAGCATCCGAAAACAGGGTACATCCGCATGGCAAAACCGAATAGGTTGCCGTGCAAGTTCGGACAACCTCGCTTTTCCATAGCCCGATAAAGTGATTGTCGCCCCATCATGAGTGATGCAAAGAACCTGTAAGCGCAACAATTCCATCCGCAACAATTACTATATATATTAAAAGCATTTGAAACGACGTCGCACATGAAACGACTTTCGCCCATTTCAGCTTCAACATAAGAATTAGCAGCTTCAACAACAACCGGCATTTGGAATACAAAAAAAGTAAGCAAAATCACGCAGGCGTGAAGCCGATGGGAATCAACAAACGAAAGCACGCATGTTGCGGCGCACGGCAACGAAACTATGCGAACAAAAATGGCAATCATATGTTCAGAACGTACATGAACAAACCCTGATACACCAACATTAAAGTGGCCTCTGTTTGGAACATTGTTCAAAACTGTAACAATAACGAAAAGAAATTAAAGCTTGTACTACATACGGTATTTGAAACCCGGAAAAAGTAAACAAACCGAATCACATGCGAAACTGATGTGAATAAAAAAAAAACAATGACTCACCATAAACCTTGTCACAAACCATCGCGAACTTCGACGGACGCCAACCTAGCTTCAGTCACCATAACCCCCGGTGGCTCCCTCAAGCAAAGTCAGTTGACCCATCTATGAGCACTCCTTTTTAGAACAATTCTCTAACCCTAATCATAACCAAACTCTGAATATGAACAATACAACTCATAAATGATACAAACAAATATAGATTCCGATAAATGAAAACATAAAACCTAAAAGCCCTAATTTTTCTTATATAAATTGGATATCTAACTTCATACCTGGGTTTCACAATTAACCTAAATTCAATAGTCATGCAATCCTCGGAATGTTTTCTTTTCGATTTTTCTGAGTAACTAATTTTGGAGGTTAGGAATAGGTTTGATGGAGTTGAGTGCCGGTATGTGTGAGCAGTTTCTAGAAGATGTGACTACAGATATGTATGAGTGAGGCGGTGAACACATAGCAGGCCGGCACATTGGGCTAACTGAAATGGGCCGTGGGTACTGTTCATCGAACGACGTCGTTTTAAATGCCTTTTAATATATATAGTAATGCTCCTATTAGCTCAACACACCTAATATTAAACTTGAATAGTTGAGTCTTTGATCACAAACTCCATCATTTGATTTTTACCTTTTTCTCTTGTTTACATTTTCTTCATTATAGATGAACAACTAAATACTTAGTCATATACATGATTTTTTTTTAAAAATGCCTCACTCATATACAACAAACATGACCTTCCATCAGTTTATTAATACTCAAAAAATTACTAACTTCAAAACTTTATAAGATTTTTCAATTGTTTGGCACAATAAAACGTATAAATATTCATAGTTTTATACTCAAAAGAAGATAAATATTAGTAAAACTTTATACATTCACAAATAACAACATAACACTTTTACGTATATTTCTCACTATGCTAGCTACAAAACTTTTGTATCTCAACCTAACTTATAAACATAATTACAAATAACACATTAAAAGATAATTATATCCTTTTACAGATAACACTACAAGTCTACAACCTTCAACATACACTACAAAACAAAAGACATTTTGTGACTGATGTCTATAATGACTGATGATAAAATTGTAAGTAAAGATATAAGAAGATGCTAAAAAGTTATTAAAAAGATTAAAATAAAAGTTGGTAGCAGTTTGGGCCTTGACTAAAACACACATTCACCAATTTAGGTCTTACCACTTCATCTCCGATCACTCTCGCCATTAACCTAACCGTCGCCGAACATCTTCACCGGTCATCTCACCGTCTTGTTACGATCCCACATCGCCCAAGTATGGGATTGGGCGGTGGTTTATAATGTCTAAGTGTCCTCTCCTCATCAAGCTAGCTTTTTGAGTGAGTTCTACACTTGGACTTATGAACATCGATACGAGCCTAGTATGGGATAGGTTTATATCAATTGGTATCAGAGCTAGCCCTACCTTTCGAGGTTCCAACACTCGGAGTGGTGGCCTATGGAGTGGTGGCTTGGACCCGAAAGAAGGGTGCCAACCGTGACCAACGAGCTCGGAGTGGTGGCCTATGGAGTGGTGGCTTGGACCCAAAGAGGGGTACCAACCGCGACCAACATAGCGTGACCAACGGGACGTTGGTTCTTCAAAGGGGGTATTGTTACGATCCCACATCGCCCAAGTATGGGATTGGGCGGTGGTTTATAATGTCTAAGTGTCCCCTCCTCATCAAGCTAGCTTTTTGAGTGAGTTCTACACTTGGACTTATGAACATGGATACGAGCCTAGTATGCGATAGGTTCATATCACGTCTCTGATCACCTTCACCGGTTAGCTCATCGTCTCCGGTTAGCTCACCTTCTTCGATCATCGTCTCCGGTTAGCTCACCGTCTTCGATCATCGTCTCCGGTTAGCTCACCGTCTTCGATCATCTTCTCCGGTTAGCTCACCGTCTTCGATCATCTTCTCCGGTCATCTCACCGTCGCCAAACATCACGCCAAACTAGATTTATTTGTTTAGAAATTATGTTTATGTTATTAGTTTTTGATTGATTGAGTTATTGATTAGTATTTTTATTGTTGGTTATGACTGATGTGTTTTAATTAATTTCATTTTTTTACACTCTAGATCCCTAAATTTTAGTTTGTTTACGAAATATAATTTGTGATGATATTCCGCGATCTAGGAATCAAAGCCAAAGAGTCTGCACTTCTCTAGTTTGCGCAGTGCACGCCAAGTGTTTGATAAAATGAATCAAATAAAAATAGAAAGATAAATGTTTAGATAATGATCTTTGTGTTAAATTGTTGATAAAGTGGAACATGAACACGTTTACTGCATATTTCTGTTTAGAGTGACCTTGAATGCCATTTGGAATTTGGAAACTGGAAGGTGATTTGAGCTAAATTGTTGATAATTGAAATACGATAACGTTTTTCAATGATATGCCATGCTAATAGGTCTGTGTACGAAATTACCACAAAGTTGATTTAAACATTGTTTATCATTAGAGTTGAAATAATATATTGGCTATATTGTTTAAATGTGAAATTACCACACTTGTTGTGCAGCGTGTATGAATAAGATCTGTGTCTTAAAGTTGAAATAATATATGGACTATATTGTTTAAGTATTTGTAATTCATAGTGGTCTGTATTTTTTAAGTTTGTAAACGATAATTCAAGTTAAATGATCATTTTGTTGGAGGTAGGACAATGGAAACAACAACATGATGGATAGGATGATTATTAACCTTATGCCATGCCCTGGTCCACATTCTATATTGACTATGTCAATGTTGGAAGTATAATCTCCAATTGAAATGCAGTCATCACCTATATATGTCAACACTAGAAAACTTGTCAATGATGTTTTATTATACTTATTCAGAGTTTTGTAAATAAAATCAAATTTATTTTGGTGTGAACCTGTCCTAATTATTGAATTGGTTATTTTTACATAATGAGAAGAGTGGATGTGAATGCCATCAGTGTTGGGACTATTTTGAGGAGCTTGGATCATCACATTATCAACATTAAACCCTTTGCAATCGCTTATTAGTACATGAGTTTATGGGCTATTCACTATATAAATGTTGCTCACTGTGCACTCCTTGCATGATAAGAACTTGAACACCTACACCAATTTTGGCTCATATGTGTTACAAAACGCGTTGATTAAGTTTACTGTACCAACCTCATGTAAAGACTAAGTAAGTCATGTTTACCATCGGTGCTTTCTACAAACATAAAGAAAAGTTTGTCATATGGTATATGTAAAACTTTCCACAATTAGCTCGTTCATAAGACTTAGATTTGTGATTTGACGGAAATACCTGGTTAGGATGATATCGACATGATTGGTCCCACCAGCGTATTCCTTGACCGTCTATAATGCCTGATCCATATACGTTTAGGCCTGTTACGTCTTTAAATGCTATCCATTGGCTTGAATCGAGACCTTTCCATGTTTTAGGTGAACCTGAAGCAATAATCTTTCCTGAAATCTGACAATGGAGTTTGGTCAAAGTGATAAACTGTGAGAACTTGATCAAATCTCGTGATATCAAATGCAAAAACTCGGGTTGCCATATTGAAAGGTTAATAATCTGATCTTGTAGACAGAGATTGTTTAATAATCTATATCATGGTTAACTTTGTTATCTGTCCCAAATTAGGCCTTGTTTATATCCCATTTTTCTCAAATTAAGTGATCATATCTTTAATTCAGCTGTCAAAGTATTACATTTTGTCATATGCTAAAGCACTTGTGTTTTGGTTCTCTGCTTTAGGTATTAATAAGTTACATAGAGACAGCAGGAAGCACAATGACTCGGCAAAAGGCTCTGAGGGAACAGTACTTCTTCACTTGCAGTTGTACCCGCTGCATAAAACTGGTAATTCTAAATGCTAATTTTGTTGATCGGTTAACACTCCTCCTCTTCTAAGTTCTGTTGAATGTTTATGTAATGCTTTGTCATTGTGGCTCTGTATCGAAGGGTTAGCGTGAAGATATTGAAGAAACCGCAGTTCTTGAAGGTTACAGATGCAAGAATCACACATGCTATGGTTTCTTACCTCGTGATCCTGGTATCACTCACCTCTTTAACGTGCGAGTCTGTGAAAATTGTTTCTAGTAGTGTTTATAATGTTATTTATATTGTTATGCAGAGAGTAAAGGATTTAAATGTAAAAAATGTGGGCTTGTAAGGGACAAAGGTGAAATACAAAAGATTGCTGGTGAAGTAAAAGCAGTAGCAGAGAAGGCATCTGCAACTCTTTTCTTCAGGGTGTATCCTCTAATCTTTTGCCTAAATGTTTTATTATGCAAAGATTTTTAATTGTTTTACTCACCTATGATGTAACTTGGATAATTATACTTTAAGGATGCAGTTGATGTTTATTTATCGAGTGAAAAACTTAACTATATTTCAGATACCAAGGAAGCTCTTGAGATGTACTTGAGAGTTGAGAAACTTCAAGTGAAGCTTTGTCATTCCTTTTCTATTAATCTGTTGCGAACCAGGGAAACTCTCTTAAAGGTATGTCATATTTCATTTTAAATCTCTAGCCTAGAGGTAGCAAAATGGGTGGGTTGGGTACAGCTCTAAATGGGTAGAGTACTTGAAATTTGACCTAATTTGTTGTTGATTGAATGAAAGTGAGTATTTGATTATGATTTAGTTGATAGAATTTGCGCTATGCATGTTTGTAGTGTAATTGAACAGTAAGTGGCATAGTTTGCTGTTGATCGGTGGTAAGTAGCTGGTAATGTCTTAGAGGTTAGTAGATTAATTGAAGGGTAAAATACCTTATCTGTTGCTGATCGGATTAATGTACGTTGCTGATTGTGTATTGTAGGTTAGTAGATCAGTTGCACGGTATTATAGCTAATTTGTGTTGCGGCGGAGATGGTGTAGAGGTGGTTTTAGCTACACATGCTTTTGCTTCTCTATCTGTAATGAATCGTTCTATATTGTTAGGATCTGTACGTTCGGTAGAAACTTATTTAAATTGAAAAATAGACTACTGACACTGACTTAATTGTTGTTTTTAATCTGTGAGACAATGCTCCGATTTTATGGAGAATGGCAATGTGTGTCACCTTGCGTAGCATGGACTGTTCTAGTAGTTAGTTTAGATTATGGTAAAGGTTTTCAATTAGTGTCTATCTGATGCTATGACGGTATGACTTAGTAATGAGTTTTGGCTATGAAATATTATAACTGATGTTAGGTGACAAATATGACCTAGTAATGAGTTTTGGCTATGAATTTTGATGTTTTAGGCGCTTCTTTTATACGGTTTAAACAGCTCAAAGCGTGCTCCAGATGCTCTTCATCCGTGAGTATTTCTGTTATCATTCACATATTTGATTGGTTTGTGGCATTCGTTATACTAAGTTCAGATTTTTTTGTTTGGTCTTTAATATCTGCTGTTGGAATTTTTTTGTCTTGGTTTTGGAGTTCAAATTGTGGACTTCTCAGGTAACTTACTATTTGATTGGTTTGTGGCATTCGTTATTTGTTGATATTGAGCACTATTTGTCTCTTAACTAACATGTGTCCTTTTCAGCCGCCCGGAAACATATTCTATTCAGCTTTGGTGCAAATGTTTGCATACTAAACAAGTATTTTGCTGTAGGTGCTTCTCTTGATGTGGTGGTCGATGCTGTTCGAAAAGGTGCAGCTGCAGAAGGCATGACAATTAGAGACTATGCTGGCGGTCATGACAGAGGTCAATGCTTGTTACTTTTAATATCTGTACTTCAAATCTGAGTTCAATGGTATTGCTGTAATAAATTTTGTAAAATCAGGCATCATCATAGTGCTTATATTTACTTGAATTTGAGTTGTTACGATTTGTTTTAGGCAATAAAGTTACTTTGCGGTTTTATATATGCAATTTCTTAAAAATTCATGTTTTATACAGTATGTAAACAAATACGGTAGAAATTTGTATATAAAATGCAGTAGCAATGGGAAAATGATTGTTCGAGACTTTTAGTGACTGAATACTTGTGTCAGTAATGAATTATTTTATGTTTTTCTTTCAGAACCTATAGTGACACATAATATCAGACATTAAATCTACGGGATCTTTTGTGACTGATATTAAGCGTCAAGAAAGACTTTTAGTGATGGTTCCATTAGTGTCTCTTTTTCTTTTAGTGGGAGAAGACCAAAAGGCCATTAGTGACTGATTTTAGGCTTTTTATGACACTTTTTTTCAGTCACTAAATGTCATTTATCTTGTAGTGATATTTCCACTTCACCTACATTAAATACAAACAATATTAGTGAAAAACTGAAGACACTTTTTAGAAAAATAAAACGTGTGCTAAAAGAATCCATAAAAAGCATTAAACTTGAATATGAAATATGGTATGGAGTCCACTTTTGTAAAACAAGCTGTGATTATGGGTTATTTAAAAATTCACACAACATATGTGTTTGTATACTTTGTAGATATCTCAAAATTAAAATCTTATCTACTCGTTTACATTTACTGTAAAAGGATACATAGTTAGATTTTCAAGAACCAAAAGTGATTCCAAGTGATGCTTAGATTTCTAAGAAAGATATAAGTGTATTAAGTATTGAGTATTTTTTGATTCTTTCAATCGTTCTGCATATTATTTGTTGCATATCTCTTTCCATTTCAAAATATACTCAAAACTCAACCACACACCCATTCATTTTCAAAACCCTCGGCTACCGCTTGTCACCTCCTCCGAGTCTTTGACAGACGACGGAAATATTCTTTCGTGAAGTCTTGTGTTTCTTTGATACATAACCTACACATGCATTTAAACACACTTACAAACAAGAATCTTGAGAGAACCAAAACAAGCACAAAAAAAGTAGACATACCATGTCTTGGTTGTCATAATCTAATGCATCTCCCGTTATGAAAGATACATCATGCCGTTACCACCACTACTCAGAAATTCAAGCTGAAAAAAAGCAAGTCAAGTACATGTAAGTTCAAGTTTATGGCCAAAATCAAATAAAAAGAAATGAGAAAGAAGAATGATGGTGTTACCTGGCAAGTGGGCAGACAATGTTGTAGTTTGAGAGAAATGGAGTTGGTGAAATGAAATGGTTTGAGTAATGGAGTAGAAGAAGAGTCAGGTTTTCAAACACAAATAGTAGCCAACTATTTGTTGTCCACGTGTCATTTTGTGAAGCCTACACAGTAATCTGATGGCTTTGATTTATAGTATAGGTAGATAGATAACCTTTGCACTTGTTTACTTGTTAACTCGTGTATGTATATTTTTAAGTAGGAGATTTCGGATACGTGGTAAATGAGTCTAGTTTTACATTTGACTATTAATCATGTGCATCGGGTTTTATTTGAAGACTTGTTTAGGTATGAGTCGAATACTCATGACACACGGATGGCGGTGGCCTGGCATAAGTGAGCATAGCGTTGGGCCTAGGCCCGAATCTGCACCAGGACCATAAGAGAGCTTCAACCCAAAGATAGTTTGGGGGGTCTTGTTGGCGGGTTGGACTGGGCTGCGGCCCAAGGAAAATGTAAATATGGTTTTTGGCTACTGATTTATGGGTAGCACATAACACTTTCCCAAACACTTGGTAACTAGACATCAAAGTTTAATGGGGAAGTAGCCATGCGCTATTTTGGTTGCTCAAGCAGTCCTTAACCAAGATTTAAATGGGCATCTTACAATTCGAAAATAAAATACTAGGGTAGCTGTTTTTGACGCGGAAAATTCAACGTAAACGGTTTTAACTTCAAGATATTACTCGACTCTAGCATGACTTAGACTCGTGAAGCCGAGACTTCTCGACAAGAGCTTAGACTCACAAGACCCATGTTAGCTTATCAAAACTGTTTTTGACACTAAAGATTTCATCACAGTGGGGTTTTCATGATTTCAACCCAAGTATTCCTATTACTTAGTAAAAGAAAAAGTACTAAACTCATTTTATCACAAGGTTCATACGCATATTAACGTGACATCGTTCTAAAAGAACCTCGAAAATCGTGGTACTACCACAACATCATTTCTAATTCGATATAGTGGGGTGGAGGAGGTTTGACATGTAGTACACAAGATCATATACTACTTATGCATCTGGGTCGTCATGACTCCGGTTTTACTTGACTAATTTCTCAAACACAAGAGGGAAACACATGCGGGTTGACTGATGAGTACTATAGGTCTCGAGGTGGGTTCACCTTTGAATCGAACACATAGCACTACGGATATTGATCAGACCATGAAATGATCGAGTACTACTCAACTCGGCCTTACTACCTTATGCAAATTTTCTTGAAAGTTAACTTAGGGTCACGACATACATTAAGTTCCTAGACTCAATCCAATAATCACTAGTAGGTTTTATTAAAACTCATCTTCTTCCCAGTTTCTTTGTTTTGTACATTCGACAGAAACCAACTCATCCAAAGTCTATAACCAACTCAAGATTCAAGTGATATAAACTATTTATCATAACTAAAAATTATGCAACATCAAAACACTTGATTTACACAACCGAATATTAAAACAAGATATCACCATTTTTACATTTTATTAACAACTCAATTCATAAACTTTAACAATTACAAGGTTGAGTGATTTTCTTACAAGGAAGAAGAGGATGATGATGTCGAAGGCCACCCAAGAGTCTAACACCACATACAAACCCAAATGATCCGAAGTAACACAAACAAGGTTTCTTCACACCTTAGAGCTTTCTTATCTTTTCGTGGTGGGATTTGGAGTGTGACCCTCCTGGGTGGTCTCGGCTAGGAATAAAAGGAAAACACAAGAGTAGTCTTTGACCAATCTTTCCATCCTTGAAAGATGATTGATAACCATTTTTAGTTAACCTCTCAATCATCCTTGACAAGTTTTGTTGGCTTGTGGCTTGACTCTGAATTTTGCGCGACTCGACCATGGCAGAAAAGGTTTGAGGAACAAAAGTTTACATCAAACTAGCTTGTATAGGGAGGGTGATGATGAAAGAGGTGTTCCCACAATCCATTTTTAGCCATTTATTTTGGGTTTGCGTTGACCTATGTGAAGGTAGGGATAGCAGGTATAGATGGAACAAGTTTTGTTGGTATTAAGCTTGTGAGAGAAAACGTGTGGGATGTGGAAGAAAGCAGAAAACGATAAAAGAGAAAAGAGAGGGGAGAGGGGCGGATTTATCAAGAGGAAGGGATAAGATTTTGTTCATTTATTTTTCTAATATAACTTTTGTAGTGTTTTATTAATAAGGTGTATAATTGTTAGGTATGAGGAGTAATTTAAATTGTATTGTATATTTTGGTGTCGTTATAAAAACTGGATGAAGTATTAATGTTTGAAAATTTTATAACGTAATATTTTATAGATACGCTTTCGGAAATATTATTATTTTTGTAACATTTTCCATTACGGGAGTTTATCATTTGTTTTTTTTGCCCTTATCATAGTGTCGGTACGCGTGCAGTGTCGGTCACTGGGGAAAACGAGATAACCTCTCGTCTTACAATTAAATTATAAGACAAAAATGAAATATTCATAAAATTAAATGAATGCAAAAGTGATGCAATAGATTACTGTATGCGAGTTATCTACTCAAATGATCAGGCAAAGCTTATGCATGCTTAATGACTTATGCTTAGTAATAATAAATTACCATTTATTATTTAATTATGAGTGAAAATTTACCATGTGTCACATCCTCCCCGCCTTAGAAGGAAAACCGTCCTCGGTTTTCAGTTAGAGTTACTTGCTGTAGTTGAGAAAAGATGTGGGTATTTATGCTTGAATTCGTCTTCACATTCCCACGTGTATTCTGGACCTCTTTGAGAGTTCCAACGGACTTTGACGATAGGAATGCGGCTTTGCTTAAGCCGTTTGATTTCTCGATCCATAATCTCAATGGGTTTCTCGACGAAATTCAACCTTTCGTCTACTTGGATTTCTTCCAAGGGAATAGCAAGAGTTTCGTCAGAAAGACATTTCTTCAAGTTGCATACGTGTAACACGTTATGCACATAGTTGAGTTCTTGTGGTAATTCGAGTCGGTATGCTACCGGTCCGATTCTTGCGAGAATTTTGAAAGGTCCAATGTAACGAGGGTTTAACTTTCCACGTTTTCCGAAACGGATTACGCCTTTCCATGGCGCAACTTTTAGCATGACTTTATCTCCCACTTGAAACTCAAGTGGTTTCCTTCTTTTGTCCGCGTAACTCTTTTGATGGTCACGAGCTGCTTGCAGTCGGCTTTTGATTTGTACAATCTTCTCAGTAGTTTCTTGAATTAACTCCGGACCAGTAAGTTGACTTTCTCCGACTTCGGCCCAACACACGGGTGATCTACACTTTCGACCATAGAGTGCTTCATATGGTGCAGCTTTGATGCTTGCGTGATAGCTGTTGTTGTAAGAAAACTCGGCTAATGGTAAATGCTTATCCCAGCCATTTCCAAAATCTATCACACATGCTCTTAGCATATCCTCCAGGGTTTGAATGGTCCTCTCGCTTTGTCCATCAGTCTGAGGATGGTAAGCGGTGCTCATGTCAAGGTTAGATCCTAAAGCATCTTGGAGTGACTTCCAGAAGTTTGAGGTGAAACGGCTATCTCTGTCCGAGATGATGGAGATTGGTACACCATGACGTGCGATGATCTCCTTCAGATAAAGTCGTGCAAGTTTGTCCATTCCGTCACTTTCTTTCATCGGTAGGAAATGTGCTGACTTGGTGAGACGGTCAACTATTACCCAAATAGTGTCATAGCCATTAGAGGTTTTAGGTAGCTTGGTGATAAAGTCCATTGTTATGCGTTCCCATTTCCATTCGGGAATGTCAGGTTGTACTAGTAGACCGGAGGGTCTCTGATGTTCGGCTTTGACTTTTGAGCAAGTTAAGCACTGGCTGACATATGTTGCAATGTCGGCTTTCATGTTTGGCCACCAGTACAATTTCTTCAGATCGAGATACATCTTGTCGGATCCTGGGTGTATGGAGTATTTAGATTTATGGGATTCGTGCATAATGATATCGCGAATTCCTCCGTAAATTGGAATCCAAATTCGCTCCTTAAAACACAAGATTCCATCCGACCTTTTTACGAATCCATTTTCACTTTCTAGCATTCCGTAAAGGTTCTCATTCGGACGATTCTCTTCTTTGAGTGCTTCTGATTGAGCCTCAAGAATCTTGGATGGAAGAGGTGAACTGATTGTCATACCCAAAGATCTGAATCTAAGGGGTTTTGGTCGCTCTTTTCTACTGATAGCATCAGCAACTACATTCGCTTTACCAGGATGGTAACGAATCTCACGTCGTAATCAGCTGAGCAACTCCAACCATCGGCGTTGTCTCATGTTCAGTTTCTTTCGATCTAAAATGTGTTGTAGGCTTTTGTGATCGGTGTATCACGACACTTCGCCGTGCCATACAAATAGTGTCTCCAAATCCTGAGTGCGAACACACTGATCCTAACTCCGTGTCGTGCGTTGTGTAGTTTTTCTCATGGGTTTTTAGCTGGCGAGAGGCGTATGCTATCACCTTCTCTCTTTGCATTAACACCTCTCCTAGCCCCTTGTGTGAAGCGTCGCAATAAACAGCAAAGTCTTCACTACCCTCGGGTAGGGCCAAGATAGGTGCACTACACAACTTTTCCTTAAGGAGTTGAAAAGCTTCTTCTTCTTTTTCTCCCCAGTCAAACTTAACGTTCTTCTGGGTTAGCTTGGTTAAAGATTTGGCGATCTTTGAGAAACCTTCAATGAATCTTCTGTAGTACCCAACGAGTCCTTAGAATTGGAGTATTTCAGTAGGAGTTGTGGGTGTCGCCCAATCCTTTATTGACTCGATCTTAGCGGGATCTACATGAATACCATGGCTATCAATTACATGACCCAGGAATTATACAGTCGATATCCAAAACTCACACTTCGAGAACTTAGCATACAGCTCCTCCTTCTTTAGCAATTCCAGGATCAATCTAAGATGTTCCTCGTGTTCCTTCACACTCTTAGAATAAATTAGGATGTCGTCGATGAAAACGATCACAAACTTGTCCAGGTAGGGTTTACACACTCGATTCATGAGGTCCATGAACACAGCTGGTGCGTTGGTTAACCCAAAAGGCATGACTTGGAACTCGTAATGTCCACAACGAGTTCTGAAGGCGGTTTTGGGAATATCTTTTTCCCAAACTCTTAGTTGATGGTATCCGGACCTTAAGTCAATTTTTGAATAAACGCTCGAACCTTGAAGTTGATCGAATAAGTCATCGATCCTCGGGAGTGGGTAACGGTTCTTAATGGTCAGTTTATTCAACTCACGATAGTCGATGCACATCCTGAAAGTTCCGTCCTTCTTCTTGACGAACAGGACTGGTACTCCCCATGGTGATGAGCTCGGTCTAATGAACCCTTTTTCCGCAAGTTCCGACAACTGGTTTGATAATTCCTGGAGTTCCGTTGGAGCTAATCGATAAGGTGCTCTTGCCACTGGTGCGGCACCAGGTACTAAATCGATTTGAAATTCAACCTGTCGGGTTGGCAGAAGTCCTGGCAAGTCTTCAGGAAAAACCTCAGGAAATTCTCTCACTATTGGCACGTCCTCCATACGTTTTTCTTCCTTTTCTTTTTCGTCCTTCCCGGTGACTTGTGCTAGGAAGATATGACATCCTTCCTCGATACACCTCAACACCTTGGTACAGGAAATGACATGCAGTCTTGACGCATTTCTTCTGTCACTTCTGTCTCCTTCTACCGTTAGGACTTCATCTCCGTAGGGTACTCGGATGAGCTTCTCGTCACAAATGATGGCAGCATGGTATTTTGATAACCAATCCATCCCGACGATGACATCGAAACTACCCAATTCTACTGGTATCAAGTCGATATTGAATGGGTGGTTTAATAGATTTAGGGTGCAACCTCTTATGATGGTATCTACCCTTTCTACGTTTCCGTTAGCTAGTTCCACATTGTATGCATTTCCTAATGCAGTTGGGGCAATATCGAGTAGTGGACTAAATGCATTAGAGACAAAACTCCTATCGGCTCCCGTATCAAACAACATGGATGCATAACGGTTATTTATAAGGAACGTACCCGTCACAACATTCGGGTCTTCCTGAGCTTCCACTTTGGTCACAGCATAAACTCTTCCACGAGCTCCTTCGCCATTTCCCTGGTTACTCGGCTGTCCAACATTTCCCTGAATCCTGCCATTTCCATGGCTCCTTGGATTTCCTCGGTTTCCTTGGTTTCCTCCATTGCCTTGGTTCCTGGTCTTTCGGCATTCATTCTTATAATGCCCTTTCTCACCACAACCAAAGCAAGTTATAGCGACTTTTGGGTCTGAGCGGTGCCGTTTGAACCGTCGCCAATGACTTGGACTGCAGTTTCTGGTCAAGTGTCCGATTTTCGACAGTTACGGCACTTGACCTGCATTAATGTCCCTTGTGATGCAGGGTGCATCGGTTACACAGTGGTGAAGTCCCTACGTACGGTTTCCTTTCCCCAATCCCAGCTGCATATGCTCTTGCAACATTTTGCCTTTTGTTCTGATTGTTGTTGTTGTTTCCACTGTTGTTGCCATGATACCCATTGTTGTTGTAGCTTCGAGAGTGGTCGTCCCATTTCCTCTTATTGTCAGCCACCCTGTCCATGGAGTCCTCAATAACTTGGTCCATGAGTTTGTTGGCTACTTTGATGGTTTCGTGAAGATCAATAGCCTTAGAGGTGGTGACATTTCCCTTGATGGATGGAGGCAGTCCCCCGATGTACCTTTCCAACAATCGGGTCTCAGTTTGGACTATTTCAGGGCACAACAAGGCTAGTTCTTGAAAGCGATGGTTATAAGCAGCCATATTGGTGCCTTGAACTTTGAGGTTCCAAAACTCATGCTCTAGTTTCTTGATCTCATTACGAGGGCAGTACTTTCGAAGTACCATCCCCTTGAAGCTTTCCCATGGCATGGCATAGGCAACATCAATACTTGCAGATTTCAGAAAATTGTTCCACCAGGTCAAGGCAGCATCTGTGAAAGTGAACGATGCATACTTAACCTTAGCCTCTTCTTCACAGTTACAGATCCGGAACACAGTCTCGAGCTTCTCGATCCATCTAGTTAGACCGACAGCTCCTTCGGTTCCACTAAAGCCTCCAGTCATGGTCTTACGAAAATCCTGATAGGTACAAGTGCGGCTGTGGGTGGATGGTCTCGAAGTTCCAGCATTAGTAGACGAGTGGTTTGCTGCAGCTAAAGCTGCATTCACTCGCTCATTGACCAGTTGGTCTATCATAGCTTGATTCATGGTAGGTTGAATTGGAGTAGCCCTAGCAGGAGTAGTGGCTTCGGCAGTTTGATCGTGTGTGACTCTGTTTGGAATAGCAGTGTTTGCAGCTCGGTTGCGAGTAACTCTCGCTGGAATAGGAGCATTGGAAGCTCCACCATGGTTGGTACGGTTTGATCTTCGTTTCGACGGCATTTCTGCAGTAAGAAAGACGATGAGATATAGAACCTTTTAAACAAGGTAAGTGCCAGGTAATAGTGTAAATATCGTAGATAGATCATATGAGCTATCTATGAAAGAAAGGACAATTTGATAGGAAAATAAGCTTGACATAGATAGAATTTCGGTTACAAGGTTCCTAAAGTACAAGCTGAAATACTAGTCGGAATACAAACTGAATACAACCGAAATACAACTGAAACACGACTGAAATACAAACTGAAGTACAAGAGTCATAACTAACACTAACTGTTATAATCCAGTTTAGTGTGATACATCATGCAATAAGATTTAAGGATGTCCACGCTCGGCACGTAATCGCTCAATGCTAGCAACCAACTCTCGCTGCGTAGCCTCTAACCTCGCGATGCGCCTCATCTGAGAGGCTAGCATGGACTCCAAACCTGTGGTCCTCTGTCCTCGCTCTGGCAGCATTATTCTAGCAATCCACCGGATGCCTCTAGCTCCTCAAGTCGGCCATGCATCCGGGCCGACCTCTCTCCAACGCCTCGTGTCCTCTGCTCCAGATCTCTAACCTGCATCCTCAAGCTGAGCCTCAAATCTGTAACCCAACCGGATCCTCTCATGCCTCTCTAGCTCCATACTCTCAAACAACACATCCGTGGTGCGGTCTAGACCCTCAACACGCTGCTCGTAAGCCTACAAGCGTGCTGGATCGACTCTCTCCAACCGACAAGTATGGACCCCTAGTAATGTCTCATGCGAGTCCAACTGAATGAATATCCTCTCGGTGAGGGTCAGCCATCATCTGGAGATCTTGATAGGTCAGGCAGTACGTGTGCCTCACTCGGTGCAACTACCTCAATAGTCTCAAGCTGTCTAGTAGTGTGAGCAAGGCGCTCCATGTCGAAGATGGTATGAATGAAGGTGATGATGGATCACAAGCTCGGCTCGCGATATGTGCAGGCGATCAAGCTCAAACCAACCTCAAAGCAACCTCATCACTCTCCTCTGGTGCGGAGGCAGCTCTGTCCTAACCCAATGGTGCATCAATGTCCATGTCCTCGCTTCAACCTCTGAGCCATCACGGAGCTGTCCTATCTCCCAAATACTCGGACAATCTCAGGACCGGTGTATCCATATCTGCTGCTGTGCTAACATGTATGGGAACACTCTCAATCGGCATAGGCTCTGGTAGCTCCTCATCTGGATCCTCTTCCAGATCTTCTTCCGGGTCTTCCTCTGAGTAGGAATCAGTATCTCTCCTGAGTCTCTGGTGGGGTGGAGACTCAGTGGATGATGGTGTCAGTGACTCTGAAGTAGTGGAAGGACCCATGTAGGCAGCGCGGGTCATCTGAGAAGCTAGTGCAGGCATGAACGAGTACCGCTCTCGATATCCGGGTACTCTCACGATCATGCGGGGTTTTCGCCTGCGTATCAATAAAGGCTGATGAAGTGGTGGTGAGGGTCGGTACAGATGGAGTGGTGCGATGTTGGTGCTTGCTAGTGTGGCACGAATGTACGGATCGGTGGCCATGTGTGCAAGGCGATGGATGGTAGGTGAATGAGCAAGTAGGATGTTCTCCGAACATCGTGATGGAAGGGCGGTGAAGGCATGGTCTGCGTGACAAGGCGGTGCATATGTGTAAGTATTTGGAAAAATACTCATGATGAATATGAAATAATGCACTAGTAAATAGGAAATAAAACATGCAATCCTATTTAAATGAACTCTAAGTAAAATGGAAAGTAGAGAAGCGTGGCGGTGGTAGTATGATGTTTTGTAAAAGTAGTTATAGTTTAGGGTTTATATGTACCTAGTTCTCTATAACAGGCTCGATGCAATCTGTAACACCCCTAAATTTGGTTTAGCGGAAGCATACGTGTTATGGGGAATGTTACTAAATCGGAGATCACAACACAAGTAATAAAGAACGGAATACATACTCCATTTGATTTCATAAAATAGTTTTAAAACATTATCTTACAACATATTTTAGATAAATGGGCACATCCCATAAGTTCTGTGGTCCCAATTTAAAAACATCGTTATGTGTAAAAACACTTCTTTAGTTACTACTACGACCATTTACCGCCATCTTGCCTTGCATCCAAGTTCACAATTTACTGAGCACCTGAGAAAATATGCTAAAAAGGTCAGCTAAAAGCTGGTGAGTTCATAGGTTTGAGTTAAAACAGTAAGTTTGGACCAAAGCAAAGTCATATAATCATTACAACGAATATAATGTTATATGGATGAATGTATATTACGTTAGCTCTAAGTTCATGCAACCGATACTATGACAGTTCCTGTATGCTAACAGATATCATACATTATAGGGGACCAATAGCGAGTGTTTTGTCCCTCAACACTCAATCCCGACATGGTATACGTTTCGCCTTGGCCTAAGCATGGGCCAAACGAAGGAGGAGTCACCCTCAATAGATCTATTTATAACATTCGCGCTTCCCAATGGGGAATTGACGGTTCATGAAAAAGGGCATTCTCTAGGGACATAAGGGCTTAGGCTAAACCACGTAATAGTAATCATGCAATAGTTTAGGTCCATAAAAAGGTTTTGCATATCTTCTCACCCCAAAATGTATAAAATAGTTTATCAAGTAAAAGAGGGGCTATGAAGCTCACCTTAGCAAAATGCAATCCGAAAGTAAGATTTAGTGATTGTTGTGAAGCGGCACCGACACAAGACCTA
>OU343216.1:197949947-198031885 GCA_910596185.1 Chrysanthemum makinoi | reverse complement strand
CCATACGTGTTATGGGGAATGTTACTAAATCGGAGATCACAACACAAGTAAAGAACTGAATACATACTCCATTTGATTTCATAAAATAGTTTTAAAACATTATCTTACAACATATTTTAGATAAATGGGCACATCCCATAAGTTCTGTGGTCCCAATTTAAAAACATCGTTATGTGTAAAAAACACTTTAGATATTACTACGACTATTTACCGCCTCTTGCCTTGCATCCATGATCACAAACCGAGCACCCTGAGAAAATATGCTAAAAAGGTCAGCTAAAAGCTGATGAGTTCATAGGTTTAAGTTAAAACAAAGAAGTTTTGACCATAATCAAAGTCATATAATCATTACAACGAATATAATGATATATGGATGAATGTCTATTACGTTAGTTCTAAGTTCATGCAACCGATACTACGACAGTTCTGTATGCTAAAAGATATCATACAATATATAGGCCCAATGCGAGTGTTTTGTCCCTCAACACTCGATTCCGACATGGTATACGTTTCGCCTTGGCCTAAGCATGGTCGACCGAACGGAGGAGTCACCCTCAATAGATCTATTTATAGCATTCGCGCTTCCCAATGGGGAACTGATGGTTCATGAAAAAGGGGCATTTCTAGGGACATAAGGGCTTAGGCTAAACCACGTAATAGTAATCATGCAATAGTTTAGGTTCATAAAAAGGTTTTGCATATTTTCTCACCCCAAAATGTATAAAACAGTTTATCAAGTAAAAGAGGGGCTATGAAAACTCACCTTAGCAAATGTGCAATACCAAAGTGGGAGTTAGTGAATGTTGTGATGCGGCACCGACACGCGACCTAGATAAGGAGGGCAATGTTTTAGTTCATTATTTTAAGTATCACTTACTTAAAATAGTTCAATTGTTTTTATAATTGTAGTAAAACTAAACTTAAGTTTGTAGAAATAATTAAATGGTTTTACTAATAAGTATACGAAAGTATATATACTTTTCATATTGTCACTATAATGGTGTTAGCGACATTAGAGTTGTTTCAAAATAATCACGATGTTCTATTAGTAAATGCATATACACTTATTTAAGTTGACACTTAATAGTATTGTCAAAAGCAATATTAGTTTATGTATTTTCTGATTGTATCTAGAAAATACTTAGAGTTAAATTTGAAGACTTTCAAATTTAATATATGATAAAATGACATAGTGGTCTTTATTTATTTATCATAATTTGTTCTTAATATATTTATAGTTCTTATCGTGAAATTTACTTGACATACCTTTGTTTACATATTGACGTTAAATTTTGACGTAGGCATTATTAAGTAAATCATGTTTTAAAGCACTTGTTGTCTCATATATAAAAAAAATAAACTTTGCACTTGTTTACTTGTCAACTCGTGTATGTATATTTTTAAGTAGGAGATTTCGGATACGTGGTTAATGAATCTAGTTTTACATTTGACTATTAATCATGTGCCTCGGGTTTTATTTGAAGACTTGTTTAGGTATTAGTCGAATACTCATGATACATGGATGGCGGTGTCCTGGCATAAGTGAGCATAGCGTTGGGCCTAGGCCCGAATCTGCACCAGGACCATAAGAGAGCTTCGGCCCAAAGATAGTTTAGGGGGTCTTGTTGGCGGGTTGGACTGGGCTGCGGCCCAAGGAAAATGTAAAGATGGTTTTTGGCTACAGATTTATGGGTAGCACATAACACTTTCCCAACACTTGGTAACTAGACATCAAAGTTTAAAGGGGAAGTAGTCATGCGCTATTTTGGTTGCTCAAGCAGTCCTTAACCAAGATTTAAATGGGCATCTTACAATTCGAAAATAAAATACTAGGGTAGCTGTTTTTGACGCGGAAAATTCAACGTAAACGGTTTTGACTTCAAGATATTACTCGACTCTAGCATGACTTAGACTCGTGAAGCCGAGACTTCTCGACAAGAGCTTACACTCACAAGACCCATGTTAGCTTATCAAAACTGTTTTTGACACTAAAGATTTCATCACAGTGGGGTTTTCATGATTTCAACCCAAGTATTCCTATTACTTAGTAAAAGAAAAAGTACTAAACTCATTTTATCACAAGGTTCATACGCATATTAACGTGACATCGTTCTAAAAGAACCTCGACAATCGTGGTACTACCACAACATCATTTCTAATTCGATATAGTGGGGTGGAGGAGGTTCGACATGTAGTACACAAGATCATATACTACTTATGCATCTGGGTCGTCATGACTCCGGTTTTACTTGACTAATTTCTCAAACACAAGAGGGAAACACATGTGGGTTGACTGATGAGTACTATAGGTCTCGAGGTGGGTTCACCTTTGAATCGAACACATAGCACTACGGATATTGATTAGACCATGAAATGATCGAGTACTACTCAACTCGGCCTTACTACCTTATGCAAATTTTCTTGAAAGTTAACTTAGGGCCACGACATACATTAAGTTCCTAGACTCAATCTAATAATCACTAGTAGGTTTTATTAAAACTCATCTTTTTCCCAGTTTCTTTGTTTTGTACATCCATGCAGAACCAACTCATCCAAAGTCTATAACCAACTCAAGATTCAAGTGATATAAACTATTTATCATAACTAAAAATTATGCAACATCAAAACACTTGATTTACACAACCGAATATTAAAACAAGATATCACCATTTTTACATTTTATTAACAGCTCAATTCATAAACTTTAACAATTACAAGGTTGAGTGATTTTCTTACAAGGAAGAAGAGGATGATGATGTCGAAGGTCACCCAAGAGTCTAACACCACATACAAACCCAAATGATCCGAAGTAACACAAACAAGGTTTCTTCACACCTTAGAGCTTTCTTATCTTTTCGTGGTGGGATTTGGAGTGTGACCCTCCTGGGTGGTCTCGGCTAGGAATAAAAGGAAAACACAAGAGTAGTCTTTGACCAATCTTTCCATCCTTGAAAGATAGTGTTGGCTTGTGGCTTGACTCTGAATTTTGCGCGACTCGACCATGGCAGAAAAGGTTTGAGGAACAAAAGTTTACATCAAACTAGCTTGTATAGGGAGGGTGATGATGAAAGAGGTGTTCCCACAATCCATTTTTAGCCATTTATTTTGGGTTTGCGTTGACCTATGTGAAGGTAGGGATAGCAGGTATAGATGGAACAAGTTTTGTTGGTATTAAGCTTGTGAGAGAAAACGTGTGGGATGTGGAAGAAAGCAGAAAACGATAAAAGAGAAAAGAGAGGGGAGAGGGGCGGATTTATCAAGAGGAAGGGATAAGATTTTGTTCATTTATTTTTCTAATATAACTTTTGTAGTGTTTTATTAATAAGGTGTATAATTGTTAGGTATGAGGAGTAATTTAAATTGTATTGTATATTTTTGGTGTCCCGCGTTATAAAACTGTGACTGAAGTATTAATGTTTGAAAATTTTATAACGTAATATTTTATAGATACGCTTTCGGAAATATTATTATTTTTGTAACATTTTCCATTACGGGAGTTTATCATTTGTTTTGTTTGCCCTTATCATAGTGTCGGCGCTGCAGTGTCGGTCACCGGGAAAACGAGATAACCTCTCGTCTTACAATTAAATTATAAGACAAAAATGAAATATTCATAAAATGAAATGAATGCAAAAGGGATGCAATAGATTACTGTATGCGAGTTATCTACTCAAATGATCAGGCAAAGCTTATGCATGCTTAATGACTTATGCTTAGTAATAATAAATTACCATTTATTATTTAATTATGAGTGAAAATTTACCGTGTGTCACAATACATAAAATACACCATTACATAGTAATTGTTCACAACCATAAGTTACAACATCATAATTCTTGTTCCATAGTTACAAACCAAAAGGATACAAGCCTTAATGCCTCATATGGCGGCTTTATGATACATACTAAAATAAAGATGACTAGAATCTACGCATCTCCCGATGCGTCATCATGAAGACGGCGAATCTCCTCAACCATGACTGTCAAATCTCGGATCTGCTGCTCACGTGCTCAATCTCTCGCCTCAAGGTCATCAATCCTCTACTCTAGGATAGCAGTGTGAGCATGAGCGGATGCAAGCTCGTGATGCAAGGCTCTCTCTCGGCCTAAGGCAATGTCTCAACGTACTAGCATCTCGAACAGTAGTCTCAAGCCTCTGGGTCAATCTGGTCACGGCTTCTCTCGCCTCCATAATCTGGGCGCTCACAATCTCAATGGAGCAGCGACCTATCACGAGGTTATCGACCTCCTCCTCCAAGCTCTCTATCCTAACCAGCGGAATCTCATCATAATGTGTCAGGAGCTCACTCAACTGGTCTTCGTTTCTAACGAGCCTCGTAGCCAATAGAGGAATGGTGTGGTGTATAGGCTCACCGGTAACAAGTAGAACTGGAGCTGGTGCAGTGGTTGAGCTCTCTCCAAGCTCGAATGAACTAGGTGCTCCCTCCTCTTCTCTCCAACGACAAAGTAGTGGCATCGGGAATGACCATCGCCTAACACCGGCCTTCTTCCTTGGTCTGGTCTCAACGTCCACTTGAGTAGGCATGTCAGGATCAGATAGTGATGGTGGATAACACTTAATGAAAAGAGGTAAGGATGGCTCACTGAAAGTGTCCAATAGAGGTGATGCTGTAGGTGGTGATGAAACAGGAACAATGGTGGTCTGATGATAGAACACAATAGGTGGCAGTGGTGGTGAAGTAGCAGTAGGTGGAACAGTAGGTGTAGCTGGTGATGACTGAGCTGATGGTATCACATGAGTCATAGTGATGGATCGCACACGCTTCCTAGCGGTGTGTTTGAAGGTCGTACCCTTAGGATGCGTCTATAAGGCACCCAAACGGCTGGATCATAAGGCTTAAGAACACGGATCCTACGTCGGCGACGACGGATCGGTAGAGAGGATGATATGAAGAGTCGATGAAGCGTAATCAGGTTTCGGATGACTTGGATGATCCATCATCCACATAGACATTTGAAGCAGGTAGCCATTGCTGCCACTTGTAATACTGATCTAAGGTCATAGTAGCAAAAGCATTATGCTCTTGAGAGCGAGCAATCATAGCTGGAACAGTAGGAGTTCGGGCAACTTCACCTTCCTCAAAAGGTTTAGTCTCGTCCGAAACAGTGGCTGGTATGACTGGACTGGGATGAGCTGACATATTGACAGTCATAAAGGACATAGTGTCTTCCATCTCGTCTGAGGACGAACAAACCGTGGGAAGCGACATGGTATTGTAACAACCCATAAAATAATGTAAGTAAAATGCCAAATAGTATGATTAACAAGATTTTAGTTAGCTACGCATATTTGCCAAGCAAATCTCCATGCCTAACTAAAATGAATGCAATTTACTTATGATATAGTGATGCATCAATCCTAATGCATAGGGCGATCACGGAAGGGCGTAAGGCAGTGGTGTAAAATAGTCTCGTTTTAAAAGTGCGGTTATAGTCCAAATATTTTTGAAAAACTCTTTGGTTCTCTATAACCTTGGCTCTGATACCAATCTGTAACACCCCCAAAAATCTTAATGACAGCGGAAGACTAATTCGAGTGTTACTCGAATGGAGATCATAGTCAATAATTATAGAAAACGACTCAAAAGAGACGTTTTATTAAAAGTAGTCATCATTCATCGAAAACTCATAGTTGTTACAAAACATTGTAAATTGTTCAAGTATTTTTCCCCAAAGAAAGATCATGAGTTTGAAAGAAATGAAAATTTTTATGTTTTACACCACCAGTTAAGCCTTGCCATGCCCCATTCCGCGTCTTGGTCATAATCTTCACAGATTACCTGAGATAACATGCTTAAAAAGGTCAAAAAAAATGTTGAGTGAAACTCATAGGTTTAAAATAAGTTGGACACAAGTATAAGAGCATGATCATTGTAAACTAACAATATCATAAAGAAAAATCACAGATTATTATGCGCTAAGCTCATGCAACCAAGACTTAACTGCATATACCGAATTACCAGTGTACGTAAATGTGCCCTAAAGGAGGTAATAGCCAATTACCTTAAAAAAATTCAAATATGGTGCGCCCCGATTATTTCTCTATAACCGAAACGGGGTCGTTAATCCCCATAGTACTATTCACGATATCTGCGTTCACTCGCGGTGACTAATGGTTCATGATCAGGGGACTTATGGCTAATACTTAGGCAATACCAATAATCAAGAGAAGAACATTTATGAAAAACCTTGTGTTCTAGTTTAGAGCATGTATCTCCCTCGCGGGGTTTGTAAAATAAAAGTAAAAACGAGGCTATGAACTCACCTTGATGATATGAACAAGCACAAACAGATCAAGCACAATGTAGCGGAGGTTCCAAACCGAAACCTAAAAATGATGAGATGGAGAGTCTCAGTATGATGAACATTTTGGTTCGCGACCAAAATAATAAAGCATTGAATATTCTTATTCAATAGATCATTGGATTGTCCAATCCAATAGTGTGCGTGCTTAACGTTTTAAGTTAATTTACGTGCTACATTGTCTTATTTAATGATTCTCACTTACGCATAAGTGAAATGTTTTTCCCTCGTTGTGATCTTAATAGGTTTGTTGAGTATTTTAACTTGTTTAGATTCCCCGTGCGTTTTATCGGATTTTATATATATATATATATATATATATATATATATATATATATATATATATATATATATATATATATATATATATATATATATATATATATATATATATATATATATATATATATATATATATATATATATATATATATATATATATATATATATATATATATATATATATATATATATAATTATATTCCTAAAAATATATATATATATTTATATATGTAATATATTTAACGATATCCGATAATAAAATACTCATATGATCAAAATACTTGTTTTTACGAAGTTACGTTAAGTTTATAAGTTTTCTAAACTTTTCCCGAATTTACATTTTTTACCCTCAAGTTACGAAAAGTCTGAGTTTTGTCCTCCAAGTTTGAGAAAATGACACTTTATACCCGATTATACTTTTGTACCAAAACTTTCAGTTTTGACAGTTTTACCCCTTGGTAAAACTGCTTTTACGAAAACAGCCCTCCAAGTTTACTTTTTACGCGTTTAGACCTTGTCTTTCCAATTTAACACTTTTCACCCAAAACTTTATTTATAACTAGTTTGAGAAAATGACAGCATTGGTCCTTGTGGTTTTTATACGCGCACATGCACGTGAAATAGTGCCCTTACACTTTCGAAAATGGCCATGATAGCCCCTAGACTTTTCATGCATATGTATATACGTTTTAAAACATGCCTTTAACTTCTGAGAAGTTACGCTTTTAACCCAAGGACAATAATATTTGCAACTTAAGTCCGAAATTCATTTTTAGAAAACGAAAACTTTGTAAAACGATTACAACTTATTTCTAACGCATTTTAATAGCTTATTGGCTTATTATAGACTTATTGGGCCGGGTTGGGTTTTACTTGGACACGGTTTGGGCTTGTTGGGCTTTAGGCCCGTTAACGTTTTGCGTGAGTTTTTTTAGGTGTACGAGTGTTTTCTTAAGTGGTTTCGATGTGTTTAACTAGTGTTAGTATGAAGACTTTGTGTCGTGATTGTCTATAACGAGCATAAAATACAAGCTATGGTGAAATGGTGCTCGTAACATGTGTAACGTGTAATAAAACATGTGTAACTAACGAGTTGGAAATGAAATGGGTATAGAATTACTTACAGCACTCGTCAAGAGTGGAGAAGGACAACGTGATAGTGATTCGAGCTCTAACCCCGTGTTCTCCTTATAACGATTTCCAAACTAATATTTTACCCAAGTTTCCTTACCGTTAAACCCTTGCTTCTTATTCGAATTCCTTGCTCCTCCTTGATGCTCACGGTGAACGATTTAGGTGTAGGTGAGAGTATGTTTTTGTGAGTTTGCCTTGTGATAGTGTTGTGTGTGTAAGTCTAAGTCTTGTGGTGATTTATAAAGAAGCTTAGGCATGGTCTTTCTCATATTTTACTCCTTAGATTACCTAGACTTAGAAATATTAGACATGTGATACTTTGAACTTAGTCTTAGGCGTGCCCATGGCAGCCAAAATTTTGGGAAGAAAAGGGTTGTATGTTGAGCTAGTTAGACAAAAGAAAACACATTATCCATTGCGTATAGAAGTCAAAGCATGGTCAATCTAGTTTAGGGTATTATATAATTGATTTTTAAGGTGGCTAATGTTGTGTTTGTCTCCCTTTGTCTACCCATACACGAAAAGTTTAGGATCCAAAGGAAATGTTTTCTAGTTTTGTTTGGTTTGGTTTCTTTGCTCTCTCACTCGACCGGTTACAATTTCACAAGAGCAATAATATTTCAAAGTTGCAAATTTTGCTAATTTCATATGTGTGTTGGGCTGGATACTTGACGAGGCCCAAGGAAGAAGTAAAAAGGAGTTGGGCTCGTTGGTGGATTCGTGTACAAGGCTAGGCCCAAAAGATGAGCTAAACTAGTTGGGCTAAAATATTAGGTCGTGTGAATTGATTAGGCCCAAGGCCTATTAACAATGTGGGTGGGTTCGAGTTGGGACGAGGCCCAATGACAGAAATAGGGGTGGGCTTGGTTCGGTTACGAGGCCCAATAACATGTCGGGTTGAGTCGTGAGGTGGTATCAAGTCCAATAAGTTCCGAGGCCCAATACGAATTTAATACATTTTTATTATAATTTATTTCGTATTTTTACAAATTTTTACGTATTCGTTACGTATTTTAAGATTATCAGGATCGTGGGGAATTTCGTTATGATCACAACGGTATATTTATGAACGCTCAAGCTGTGTTGATCATGCATATGTTAAATGAAATGCAAATGTGATGTTTAGAAAATTTCATGATAATATAAATTGTGCTTAATTTCTTATTAAGGTTTTAAGTACATTGAAATTTTTCGGGAGCTTACAAATTACCAAAAAATGTAAATGTGCAGCTGTGATTCACATTCCAAAATTTAATTCTTATTCCAAAATTCAAATGTGATGCAATATATAACTAATTCATAAGGCACCATTAACAAATGATTTTCTAAGCCCTATCTGTAAATGTGCATGCTGATTCTGTGTAAATCCATGTGATCAGCAGCTCATGCTCGTTCTTGTTCCATAACAATGCACACACTTGTGACCCTGTGTCAACTGAGTTCAAACAAGCATCGGTGTATGTGTTCCAAAACTTGATACATCAACTCGGATTGCAGATAATTTGTTGATGACTCAAGATAAAGATAAAAACGACAACTCACTCGAACTTTTTGTGGGAGTGCACTCAATCCAAAATCAGAAACCTTAAGACAGCCGCTTGCATCCAACAGTAAATTTTCAGGCTGCAAATCAACAGAAGGCAGTTTGTACTCAATTTTGTGGTGGCGCATCGCAAGGCGATTTGTACTCAATTTTGCAAGCAAATCAGCAGAAAATATGTATCAAACAAAAACTCTAACTTCAAACTGATATATAGCAAATCAGCTGAAAATAGTGAAAGAATTAAGGACAACTTTCAAAAGGGAACACCCAACGTTGAGCACGAGTAAAGCCCTTAGGGCACACATCTTGTATACAGAGAAAGGCTTTATCCATGTTTTGCTAGTGCATAACAAAATAAAGCCAACAATATGAGAAACAAATACCTTATACTATATGGTATTATCTATGTATTTGAGAAGGCAAAGTAGAGCAACAAATATCCTCACGTTGTCACATAGTGTATCTGAACGAAGTGAAAACACATGAACTTTGAAAATAAAAGTAATGATGATCCATGTTTTAATATTCCATCAAGTACTTTTACTTGTTTGATCCAATAGGAACATATGGGCTCTTGCTTGAATGGGGATAGGGGTGAGCGAAAAAACCGAAAAAACCGATAAACCAAAAACTGAAACCGAACCAAACCGAAAATAACCGAACCGAATTTGCTAAAACCGAACCAAACCGAATTACTAATTCGGTTCTCGGTTTGGGTATGGGTTTAGCAGTTTGAACCGAAAACCGAATTCATATAAATATATACATTTTTTTATAGATTTATATATATATTTATATATTTTTAAGTATATTTATATATAAATAAATACTATTAAAAGGTTATCATAATATAATAAAATACTTTTTATGCTTGAAATATATTTTTATCCTAAATATCTATCTAATTATTAATTATTTTTTTTTAAATAATGAAATTCGGGTTATTCGGGTCAACTCGAAAACCGAACCGAACCGAAAACCGAATTTGAATTTGGTTTCGGTGGTCTCTGACGACCTAAAAATATTTTAACCGAATTAACCGAACCGAACTAACCGAACAACCCGATGACCAAACCGATCAACACCCCTAAATGGGGATTGTAAAAAGAACAAGATATTTCTTTAGATTACAACAACTCATCCAAGCTACGTTGTAAAACCGCTTGACATAAAAGGCTTTTATTAAAAGCCAAATTAATTTACATATAAAGATGCATGATTTCTGTCTATAAAACTTAATGCCAAAGTACAGCAAAATGCAACTATTAGCACTTTGGAGATAATTTATCATATAATACTAAAAAGCGTACACATTGTATGCAAAGCAAGCGCAAGCAAAGCAAGCATTTAATGCAAAGTTCCTAACTGGCAAAATATTCCCTCGAGTGGCTCGCTGCAGTAAGTTCAAATATTAAATGCAAAGTTTCACAACTTGGCAAAAACAGTCCCTGTTTAAGGGGCTTGCAAGGTGACCTATAACTGCAAAATTAGTCCCTAAGGTTTAAGTGTCGCTACAAAGTAAGTCCTTTGAAGCCAATCCCGCTACATCACGCTTCCACACTCGTATATACTATAGAGCAAGACACTTTTGCAACATTAATTGCTTTCGCAATTTGGCAAAAAATTCCTCGGGTTTAAGTTGTCGTCGCAAAGTAAGTCCTGTAGCATTCATCGCTATCTATAGCAATTTGGCAAAAATAGTCCCTAAGGTTTAAGTGTTGCCAGTAAAGTGTCCTGTAAAATTAATTGACAAACAAATTTTCCCGGTAATTCATCGCCCAAATTCACGCTCATTAAAGCAATCCCGCTGCATCGCGCGGGTTTCCACACTCGTATATAACTATAGAGCGAGCGGAATTTTTGCACATTAATTGCTAACTTTCGCAAGTTGGCAAAAATAGCCCCTAAAGTTTAGGTGTCGTTGCAAAGTAAGTCCTCTAGCATTAATTGCTATATATAGCAATTTGGCAAAAATAGTCCCTAAGGTTTAAGTGTCGTTGCAAAGTAAGTCCTGTAGAATTAATTGCTATCTATAGCAATTTGGCAAAAATAGTCCCTATCCAAATTCACGTCTACAAAAGCAATCCCGCTGCATCGCGCGGGTTTCCACACTCGTGAGTTGCTAGTGTACGATTTCGTTAATTTCAAAGGACCTTGCTATGTTAATATGTTCATGAGTGGCAATGACAAAAAACAGCCAAAGGGGAACAATAGTTCCAACAACACTCCAGTCAATGACTGGCCCCACATTCTCGCAACATCAACAAGGATCCACCAACACTCCAGTGAATGACAGACCCACATTCTCGCAACATCAACAAGAATCCACATGAAATGATGTAGATATTTCATTAACAAAGTCACACATAGAGAGATACACTAATGGCAGCTAATAGGAAAGCGGATAAGCAAAGATGGCAATTTTGACTCACTTGGTTATATATGGGGCATTTTAGTTTGCGATTTTATCACAAATGGACCAAAGCATAATTTAGCTCAAATATGAACGGGTCAAGCCAAGCCGGTTGAAGAAGTTTACTTTAAATGCAACCAACCTCCAAAATCGTTTTATTAAAGATTTAGACTATATTGTAGTCATTCTCAACACATTACTATTTCAAATGATGGATAAAAAGTGTTTGCAGATCAACACTTGTACCAAATTTGATGCTTTACAACCGTAATACAGCTTAATTATTGAACGAGTAATAACTAGCATCTCAAACATTTTGGTCAAAGATAATATTATCTTTGTAATGCTATTAATAGTGATCAATTATAAATTCAACATGAAAAAAGGTACCCGCGACACAATCATGTCATCAAAAACATGCTCATGATCTCATGACACAAGTTTAGATTTAATTAAGGAATTTCTAAAATATTGCAAGTAATAGGAGGGATGTTTTTTTTACAATGTTTCAGGGACGGAGGGACGTTTGTGTAATTTGTTGTTACATAAAAGTCTCTAGATTTAAAAGGACTGTTTCCATAACCGCATGTTAACATCAAGGACCTTTTTTGCAAATTTTCAAGGACTTTTTTTGCAAAATAAATATAAGGACCAAAAATGCGATAATTTAAATCACATGAACCATTTGTACTCTTTTTCAAGAACCTTTTTTGCAATTTTCTAAGTACCGTCTTCGCAACACAAATACTACATAAAGTGCCATTTCCAAACACCAAACTTCAAGAACCA
The DNA here is from genome assembly GCA_910596185.1 of Chrysanthemum makinoi. Lineage (NCBI taxonomy): Eukaryota > Viridiplantae > Streptophyta > Magnoliopsida > Asterales > Asteraceae > Chrysanthemum > Chrysanthemum makinoi. The sequence continues at coordinate 198,019,401 of OU343216.1, read as the reverse complement.
TTTTTATCATTTTTTAGAAATGGTTAGGTGCGTTTAATTAGGGGAAAACACTCTTATTTTTTATAAAATGTTTTGTAGAAAACAAGAAAAATATAGATCGCGTTCAAATAAGCGTTTTCCAACAAAATATTTTGCAAAACACAAAATCACCTATTTCCTAACTTAACAAGAAAAATTACAAAACAAATTTTAGTTGTTTTTTTTTTGTAACCCACAACCCTCCACCCCTTTTTCAAAATAGAAAATACAAACATTAACTAAACGTGTTTTCTATATTTTCAAGTGTTTTGTAAAAATAAGATTTCTTTCCAAATTTTTACAAAATTAAAGATGAGATAAAATATAAATAAAAAATAAATAAATAAAATCCCACTAAACGCACCCTTACTGTTTGGTAAACAGTAACATTCCAAAAAAATGTTACAAATAATATTATGGGTCAAATTAGCCAACGCCTAAAACTAGCATCATTGATGATTGAACTAAAAAAAAATCAAAATGATGTTGGCCAAAACAAAATCCAGTCAATTAACATTGTATAAAAGGTGGCCAAAAGCCAAAATATTAGGAAGCGGTTTAGTTCATGTTCATCAACTCTTTGAGCGCAATCGTATTTTTATAGCTTTTAATTTCTAGAGCTAGTAAAGCCAATACTAATAGATCGGTCACCTCCCCAATCAACCGAATAAGCAACCACATTTCTACCACTAGCTCAACCGAATTGGTGATCGGTCACCCCCAACCTTTCAATTGTTTCGGTTGGATAGGTAACCGCAACTTTCAATTGTTTTGTGTGTGTAGTTTTTAATTTATTTTTTTGTGGTGATATTTTTGTCAGTTGTTGCGTTTATTAGTAAATGTGTTGGGTGTAATTTTGGAGAGAGTTCTGCATTTACTGCCGATAACCACAATATCTATAATTGCCATTAGCATTGACCTAACTTTTACGACTTCGGTTGTCGACCATCGGTCTTATACGCTTTCCAAACCAAATGTACGATGTCTTAAAAAGATTTATAAAGAATCATAACTGATGGATATGAACAAAACAAATGATAGTTACGTTACGTGTGTTTTAAATGAGATGAACCAATGATTAAATGCATGGGCAGGGGCCCGGGGCGAACTGCCAAGTTACCTAGTCAAATATAATGCAAGTAGATATTGGCCAATGTTCAATGGGTTTTGAATTTTTGGTGTTATGTCATTGATTGTTAAAGTTGTAAGATCAGAGGGATTGGGTGTGAATGGTTATAACCTCATCCTCACTCGTGACTCCATTATCTCCATCATTTCTGATTTCTCATGCGTGACTATGCAAAAAAAGGAATGTTATAAATATTTTGTCTGTGAGCGTGCGTGGTGTATGGTTGTATAAAGTTTGTATTTTAATAAAAGTTAAAAAGGAGTGATGACTATTAAGGATGAAAGATGAGAGGAAGTGAGGAGAAGTTAGAGGAAAGACAAAATTGAGGTAACGCTGATGTGATGTTAAGTTATAGATTCACGATATAGGGCTTTAACACACCCTATAACTCACGGTACCAGGTGCTCTTTCTGTATATTTTATGCATTGAGCTGGTGTAAAAAAAATATTATTTAATAATTTGGCTCCTTCAAAATTAAAGTTATAGTTAGACCTCTCTAGTAAAAAGTTTCAACTTCGTTCCCGATCATGCATTAATGGAGTGGTTGGAGGTGGTTCGATGATGCAAACCACCAAACATCTTTTGTGTGTGTGTGTGTTCGCTAAGGGACGGAGACCGCATATTGTTGGGTGTGTTTGTATTTAAGTTGAGTACGTTTATGTGTTTAATTTGAAAGTCTCCGAGTGCATCTGTTTGATTATTTATTTGGTTAAAATGAGAAATACTAAGAGCGAAAGGTATAATGAAGAAGGAGGGCTCGCCGTTCTTAGGTGGCATCTCTTCACCCGCTCGTCGTTCTTCGCCACCACATCGGACCCCTTCGCCTTTCCTAGCCACTTGGTGATTCGCCGGGGAAGTGAAGCACAAAAGACAAAGAACTTTTGCAGGTATCCATTTAATAAGTAAATGGTGGGTGGATCCCAGATGAAAAGTTTATGTTGTGTTATGAGTAAAGAAATATTTTGAAGTAAAAATGTTAAAATAAAATGACACTGATAAAGCTCAAATGAAAAACTAATGCTCTTTGACCGTACCTTTTAATCTAAAGTCACCCTAATGAATTTTAATCATTGTTACACCCACTTCACCGGCTACACACATGAGAGTATCCACGATTAATTTTGTTTAACCGACTTAGAGCGGAAGGTATCGGCTATTCGTGGGGGCTCGCCGTCCAGTGGCGCCAGCCTCCGCAGGACACACCAACCCTCGCCGTTTTTCGCCGCTTCGGCACTTTTCGTGGTGACGATGAGCGGTTTTTCTCGACATAAAGCATGCAACGGATATATATCCGTTATTAAACGGATATATATTAAAAGTTTAATATATATATATATATATATATATATATATATATATATATATATATATATATATATATATATATATATTTTTTTTTTTCTTTTAAAACCCACCACCCTTATTTATATCATCTTCATCTTCACCATTTACAAACATCTTCATCTCTAACATCTTCCATTCTTACTTAACCCAAAAAAAAAATCTCACAATGTCTCAAAACCCAAATGACGGAGGGTACTTCACAAACTTACTTAACTCAAACCCACCACAATACGATGGTTCTTCAAACCCGCCTACCCCTCCTCGACCAATTCCAACCTGTCTCCACAAGAAATAATGCTTAACCAACAATATCAGCCAACAAGGATTCGAAGTTACCCGCCCATTTCAATCATCATTTTTTAACCCGTCACAACCTCCACAGTTTTTAACCCGCCACAAAACCTCCACAGTTTCCCCAAATGGAATCACAACCGTCCGGTTCACAATTCAAAGTTCCAAAGCACGTGAACCCAAAAGGCAGAGGCAAAAGACGAAGGCAAAAAACATGCTGTAGATTTGGACGCATGACGAACGAAGATGTTGAAGTCATAGCACAAGCGAGGAGAGAAGGACCAAGTCTAAGAAATGTTACTTTGCGCAGTTGTGGATAGAAATTTCCCAAGATAGAGATATATGGGAAATGACCTCGAGGTTTCTTGGAATCCATTACTCGACATGTTCAATTCTAAGACCACCGATAACCAGTGGCAAGAATATGATAACCCGGTAAATGGTCGGGATTAACGGTGATGACAGAAGTTCAACGCTATTTACAAACATCTTCGTCGGTGGTGAAAATGACCGATCATGTCGAGAATGCCAAAGTTAACTTTGTGCGCCGTTTTGGTGGGAAGGAGTTTGTGTATGAAAAATGTTGGGTGTTTGAAAAATTATCCCAAGTGGGATGTCGAAGATCCCATTGACATTACATGTCTCGAGGATATATTCGGGCCTAACGCACGATCTCGGCCCGAAAGAGATGGAGGCAAACGAGCCGAAAGAAGAAGTCGACTTCAACGCCGAAGTAAGCTCCGGTGGAAGTCAATCGAGTAGTTTTTCTGACATATATCCCAAATATATGCTCAAAAAGCCGACGCTCAAAGGGCTTGTTACTTAGGCGGGAGAAGGAAAAACTCTCCAAGAGAAGATCGAGATAGATTTTCTCGATGATAGATCCAATTTGAATCATGACCCGGTAAGGCAGAAATCATCCGCAAGATGCATGAACGTCTAATCAAGAAATATCAGCAAAGAGATGACTAGTTACGTATTATTAAGATGTGTATTTTTTTTACCCACGTCGTTTTTTCGTATCTTTTATTAGTAAGTGTTGTTTTTTTTCCTTATTATTAAGTTTGTATTGTCAGATTTTATTTTGAATAAAATGAATTTAGTATTTTTAGAAATGAAAATTGAATAAATAAAATGCGGTAGAGGTACCTAAACGTTGAGGTTTGTTATGAGTTATAAGAGGTTTGTTGTGGTTAATTGTGAAAAAGTGGGATGACTGCCATGTGCCATTGACCGACAAAGCAGTTTGCCTTGTCATTGTAACACCTAGTGCTCTTATTACTTTGATACTTCACATTTTCTCTCACAATCACAAGAATAATTTGAAATGAAATGTCCCCTACCAAAAATGTGTACAGTGTCACGTTTGTAGCCTAGCCAGTACTCTACGTCTCTATTACTCGTACAATAATTTAACATTCAAATAGTTACTAACAAAGTAATAATTCACATTCTCAGAGTTTAAGTCCACATATTATTCATCACCCACGCAACAAAACATGTATGTTGATACAAAAGTTGGGCGTTCCTACTATACGTCCTTTAATTCATGAGAAAATTACTTAAACGAACACTTTCTGCGTTAGATTTCAAGAATGAACTTCGCCTATATATTTTTCGAAAATGAACTTTTCAATGTTATACGTTAGATTTCTACCGAAATTTGTTTTAAACCGTACACGTATATAACTAATTTCCCGGGCGGAGTTTGGGCGCGGATACAAACCAGTAAGAAGTGAGTAAGCTGTGAAGGGTGTGTTACCGGAAATTTCGCTAGGCTCGGCGCGTTGGGCGCTGCCTTGGGTGCTTGCTCGTGGCCTTGGCGTGGCTCGGCGTGGCTCGTGCTTGGGCGTGCCAGGCGTTCTGGGGCGGGCCTATGCTTACATCGTTTTGTTATAGAATATCAGGTTTTGCTATCTGGGGCTTAGATTTAGGGTTAGATGGATTTAAGTCTTTGATAAAAGAAGTTCTAATTTAATGCATGATGTTACTAAGAAATTTAATGCAGGATCGTTTGTAGCTAATATATGGTGTAGGGATAAGTAACGAACACAATCGGATATGCTTGAAACGGCGCCTCCCCCGGGCCCCTTAGGGAAGAGAGGCGGACTGTAGGCGAGAGGATTGGTTTTGTAGTTCAATGGTTTCACTTAATTGAAATACGAAATGATATTGTGAGTTTTGATTTGGCTTGTGTTATGGGTAGAATATTAGATGTAGAATACATGTGTGTTTAAACCTTGGGTACACTAATCTTATTAGCCGGAATGCATATACGAAGGTTAAGCTCCTAAGATATTATGTGTTTTAAACCTTGGGTACACTAATCTTATTAGCTGAGAATGCATATATGAAGGTTAAGCTCCTAAGATATTACTGACGTGACATTGCATTGAGTTGATGATATTGGCATGAAACGTGTATACACAAGAAAGAATAACCTGATACAAAAAAGTGGCAAAGAAAAGTGGTCCATTTAAAGTATGAAAGAAGTGGCCCCGCACAATATGATAGTTGACATTTTTTGTTCATTTTAGAAAAGAGTATAATTAAAGTTCATTTTAGAAATATAGGTAGATAAAAGGATTATTTAGGTAATTTATCGTTAATTCATGCTTCGTCATTCTAGTCTTGGTTCTTACTATACGTCATCAATGTACATGAATTAAAATATCGAAATATATGGTCTGGTGCAAGGGAAAAATGTTAACGGGTTTTGTCTGATCTAACATGAATTGACTTAAATGTCCTTTAAAACTTTGCCAACCACATTGTAGGTTGGTGGTCCAGGAATAGGTCTATTATCGTCAATGTACATTTAAACCACAGAACCGAATATGTTGACCATGGCCTTTTTCACTCAACCGATCAAGTACACATTTGAAACCAAAGTTTGAATTTTTGGGGTTATTTCGGTTCTGCATGTGTTTTTATCATTTCTCATAAGAAAATATATTTGTTTTCCAAACGTATATAATTGTAGGAGCAATGTTACATTCACTCATAAAATTCACACAAAAAATTTACTTGTTGATGTGTCAGAGAGTGATTGATGCATTTTTAAACAGTTTCTTCTACTCTCTTCTCTTATTAAGGTAATCACCCGCTGACACGTCAACGAATGAATTTTTTGTGTGAATTTTATAAGTAAGTCTAAAATTTCTCTAATTGTAGGCTATAAACTTATTGCACTTTTTGGTATATATAACTAAGGAGATTAGATTAAATCGCTAATCAAAGTCCGAGTCTAGCTTACAATTTGGTAAACATATGGTATTAACATGATATCAGTATAGTCCAACTTTACACTATTACGTAATCCTACTCACAATTTGCTAAGCATTTTTTTTGTCGCAAGCCAATTTAACTTTGACAAAAAGTGTTTAAGAAAGTTTATTGAACCCTCCGACTAAAATACTCTTTGGCCAATGGGAAAGAAGACACAATACTTTAGTCATTTGAGTTTAGCAAATGATGAAATTTGAAACCCAAAGTTTCTCGTAGAGACGATGTTGCATTTTGAAAAGGTAAAGGCTGCGTCTGAATTTTGGCCAAACCACATGGATGATTTTTGCAATTTACTCTATGAGTTAAAAGGCTAGAGGTAATAGTGACAAATATCGCCACCGACAACTCAGTTCCACGTCAACTTCTTTCACAACAAATTTCACTTAAACACAAATATATACCTCATAAATGTTGGGATTTTGGATCTAGTTAACCAAGTAACACTACGAGTACGCAGCGAAATTGGATCTAGTTTATGCAATTATGTTAACACATAATTAATAAACAATTATAAATAAAATGGATCAAGAAAACTAACCCTCGTAGTCACCTGCAAGTAATTAACGAACAAGAAACCAAGTACTCAAAACGAATACCTCTACGAGTCCACACACAAACACTTAACCACGAATACGTTCGATAAAGCTAGTCGAGAACGTTTACCCAATCAACCTTTGAATACTTGAACCAATCACGAACAAAGAAAACCCAAAGAACTTGTCTTTTCTTTCTGTCCGAGATCACAATACCACCCGAGAACAAATCTGCGTATTACCCGATATCGGACGCCCCTTGCCTGATATATCAAGCTTCTGTCCGAGAACCCACAAATCGATCAACTTGCTGCTGCTCTTGTTCGATCAGGAACCAGCACAAACGAGAACACAAAAACCTCCTTGGATCGACTAAGATGCAAGAATAATATATCCAAGAAAACCAAAACAAAAACCCTAATCGGATAATCAAATTCCGATCGGGTATAGTTAATAGATCGATTGTAATTAGAAGAGAGTTTATGGATATATCTCGCAGGAATGAATTGGCTAGGTGTGGGTGTATTTATACCCTCCAAAACCTAGTATACTTGGGCTCAAACTTGAGCTCCAAGTTAATTCCCTTTCCTAATCCCAAACAAACCATACACGATCCAAACACCCTCCAATTGACCGGCAATATGGGCTTGAATCAATGAAGCAATCGGTCAAAATAATCAAACGGGTCGAATACAAGTTCAAGTATGTTAGGAATTATTGTAATAGTGAGTTCCTGCTGATAGTTTTAGTATTCCTGCTGATAGTGCAGTTACTGCAGATAGTGCAGTTACTGCTGATAGTTATTATTGTTTCTGCGGATATGTAGTTTCCGTATTATTAGTATTTAGTTAGGATATGCATGAGTTGAATTAGGAATAGATAATGCATATCTTTTACGTGTTTTGTAAGCTGCAGAATTAGGGTTTCTTGTATTATAAAAGAAACCTGCGGCTAGGGTTTATGTACACTGGTCAATAACATTGTTAGTAATTTAATATAGATCCATAGAGGATCAAGTATTTTATGATTATTGTCTTCTTAATTGTTGTGTTCATATTTCGCGTGGACATAAGTCTAGTAAAGGTTCTCCATAGTTTGCTTGTGATTACACAGGTTTACTATATATTCATTAAGGCTCCTAAGATCTATCTGGGACTGATCCAACAAAGTATAAACGTATATAACGTATTCTCGTGTTTAACGTATGTGCCCCCATAGGCTCACACACTTCTAGTCGTTCTCGTGTTAACCAACTCCCATAATCCAACAGCTCACACTTGGGAGTTGGAGTAACGGATAGCACAAAAACCAACGACGGAAACGCCTAACAACGCTCTCACTCACTATTTAACTAAAAGTGTCTGAGATAAAGTTTCATAAATTCTCTCAGTAACATGGTCATTCAATGTCTTGCTTTAATCATCCTTTGTTATAGATACCGTTAAACCATGTGTGGAAAACTAGAAGGGGGTTGAATAGTTTTACCGTTTAAAATCTTAATTGTTTCGAAAACTTATTGTGAGATCAATCAATATAGATAAATGATGTGTTAGAGAAGAATGAATAATATGTAAGCAATAGATAATGTGTAAGTAAGGATAGAAACAATCAAACCACGACAAAGTTGTTTATTGTGGTTCGGTCTACAAGGACTCTTTTTCCTTGTCCTACTCTACTCCTCGAGTCTCCAACTCGAGAGTTATTTTCACTAATCAACAAGCTCCTTTAACCGGCGGAGAAAACCTTTACACGTCACTTACACAATATTTCTGACACAAAGCTAGATGTCGAGTTCTTTTACAATGGTACAACCACTCCCAACACACTATGTATTTTGATGACTAAAATACTAACCACTCACACTCAGAGGTTTAAGATGGTTTGGTACAACAATGATGTATGAACAATAATGATTCACACAACAACAAAACAAACAAGACTTCCAACTATTTGTTGAAGCTTGATTATGCCTTGATCTACTTTGCTATAAAAGATGATCACTAAAATGAAATTAAACTGAGTTAGATGTAATAGAATGAGAGAATGTATGTGTTTTATGCTAATGAGGGATAATGAAACAACTTGGGTTGGCTTGCTATTTATAGGCCAAGTGATCAGAAGATCACGGACTGGACGGAACCAAAAAAAGGGGTCTGCCCTTTACAATTTTTTGTTCAGCCGGTCTGACAGTGGAGATCACAAAAAATCTTTTAAAGATCATCCAAATCTCTCCAAGATTATGTAAGATATGACGAGTGAATATCTAAACAAAATATTCTATAAAATATTCTAAAGATTTTCGATGTGATGCAAGCCGTGATGTAATATGTAGTTTTCCATTTTTAAAATTAGTATGTTATATAAGTAAATACTTATGTAATGTTTTGTTTAAGAAACTAAACATACTCGATCTAAAAATGTTGATGCACATTATAGTTTAGAAAGTTATCAATGTGAATTGATATGTAGCTAATCAAAATGTGATAAGATGTAAATGCTAAAATGATGAAGACTTATTTAAGAAAAGCTTGTATTAATGTCTAATAATCTTGACAAGCTTTATACGTAGCAAAAATGAAATTTACTTTTGTCGTTAACAAAACAAGGTAAAGATCATAAAATATAAATAACGTTTTTGGACGATATTTGTATTAACACCATGGATATGGATCCTAACTCATTCCATATAGTTTAACCATTTAGAATCTCGTTATAGATTTCATTTCAAATATACCAAATGTAATCAAGAATCATCTTGCATTACCCTTTGGGTTTGGCCAAACAATTATCTGATTAAATCTGGAGAGGCGCCATAGTATCATTCTGCACATATCAAGTGGAGTAACAAGTCCTTTATTGACTACAAGTGTTGTGGATGTTGCTTCACATCACTCCGAAATATAGCTTTTATAACTACCTTATTCAGATAGCGTTTGGCTTATACTTACAAAAGTTATATCCACACATAACAGAACTTGCTTGTATCTCAAGTCTAAGGATGACCTTAACAAACCATTTTCAATATTTTACTTATGACAAGGATCCAAAAGTAAATGTTTGAAAGTTGGGGTATCCAATATGCATCTCTTGTGAATACACATGTAGTTTGGCGGGAACAATCCACATTCTCGTAAGAATATAACCAACACTCACATTTGCCTTACATAACAATATTCCCATATTGTTAACCGACAATGGACATATTTAAAATGATAAATCATTTCATGGATTAAACATGCAAATATGGAATAACAGATTATGTGAGTGAAATAACAAATACCTCGTATCTTTATTTATCAAAAAGTAATAACTGTCTTACAATTCCAAAATTATCTAAATACTAATTAACACACAGATTTACATGAGACTACTAGCTGGTATTAAACCTATACCTCTAGTCAATTTAGAATGCTTAGGATACGCTAAAGCTTTCGTAAATGGATCAGCTAGGTTGTCATTTGTGTGAACCTTTGATATCTTCACGTCACCCATCTCAATGGTCTCTCGAAAATAATGAACTTTTGCATGATAATGTCTAGCACCCTTGGTGATTCCGCTTTCATTAGCTATAGTAATGGCTCCAGTATTACCACAATACATATTTATGGGTTCTTCAATTTTGGGAACAATGCCAAGCCCAGAAATGAATTTGCGAACCCATACAGCCTCTTTAGATGCACCAGCCTATATACTCAGCTTCTGTAGATGAAGTAGGAAAAATACTTTGCTTTGTGCTTTCCAATCAACAAAGACCTCCATTTAGAACGAACACATATCCAGATGAGATTTTAAGTCATCAAAGATCTGCAGATATCCAACATCGTGTAGCAAGAAACCCCGAGCTCTTTTGTTCCCCTCCATAAAACCACCGTAAACATATCCTTAGTATTGCGTAAATACTTAAAAATATTCTTAACAGTAGTCCAGTGAAGTTCACCTGGATTCTGTTGAAATAGGCTTGTCACATTCTGAGCGAACGCAACATCAGGACGAGTACATCTCACAACATACATAATAGATCCTATAGCCGAAGCATAAGGAACTCTTTGCATGCTGCTTTTCGCACAGTATCTCAAAGACTCAAGTACTGACTTACTCAACTTAGGCTCTTCTTGCATTGGGATAGCTCTACGTTTGGAATTCTCCATATAAAATCTCTTTAAGATTTTCTCAATGTAAGAACTTTGACATAAACCAATCAATCGTTTAGATCTGTCTCTATAGATCTTGATTCCAAGAATATATGCAGCTTCTCCTAAATCTTTCATGGCAAAATATCTTCCAAGATAGATTTTACATCTTGTAACATTGGAATGTTGTTTCCCATGAGTAGTATGTCATCAACATATAGAATTTAGAAAGTGACATAACTCCCACTAGCTTTCTGATATACACACGGTTCATCTTGATTTTGAGAAAATCCAAATTTCTTAATCTCATCATCAAAAGGTTTATTCCATTTCCTATATGCTTGCTTAAGTCCATAAATGAAACGCTTGAGCCTGCACACACGGTTAGGATATTTAGGATCAACAAAACCCTCAGGTTGCTCCATATAAACCTCTTCATAAAGATGTCCATTGAGGAAGGCGGTTTTGACATCCATTTTCCATATCTCATAATCATAGAACGCAGTTATGGCTATGAGAATCCTTATAGCTCTAATGTCTGCAACTGGAGAAAAGGTCTCTTCATAATCAATCCCGTAGGTTTGAGTGAAGCCCTTTTCTACGAGACGAGCTTTAAAGGTGTATACCTTACCATTAATTTCGGTTTTCTTATTGAAAAACCACTTGCTACCAAATGTCTTGCAGTTAGGAGGAAGCTCAACTAAAACCCATACATCATTGTCTTTCATGGATTTCATTTCCACATTCATCGCATCAAGCCATTTCTTGGATTCAGGATCCAGCAATGCAGCTTTATAGTTATTGGGTTCACCAAGATCCCCTAACTCATGTTCCTCAGTATCGATGTATAAGCACATACGATCAGAGCACGGCGTGGCCCTCGAACGTCGAATTGGAATAATATCACTTTGAGGTTCATCAATTTCTTGATCATCCTCATCATGATCTAAGCCAGATCTAAAAAGGATTTATATCTTCATCTTGAATTATTTCAAGATCTTCTAGACTTACCTGCTTCTTGATCCATGAGATTGTTCTCAAAGAACTCAACATTTCGAGCAACAATAACTTTTTTCTCTGATGGAAGGTAGAAAGAATATCCCATTGTTTCCTTTGGGTATCCTACAAAGATGCACTTAACAGATTTGGGTTCAAGTTTGTCGTTTGGTAAGTATCACGCTTAACAAGTGCCTCACAACCCCATACTTTTAAGTAAGACAACTTAGGGGCTTGCCCATGCCATACTTCGTATGGTGTCTTATCAACCTTCTTACTTGGAACCATACTGAGAATGCGTGCAGTAGACTCAAGGGCATAATCCCAAAAGGACTTTGGAAGAGTAGTTTGACTCATCATGGAGCGAACCATGTCAAGCAGGGTTCGATTTCTCCTCTCAGACACACCATTATGCTGTGGAGTGTAAGGAGGAGTTCGATGGGCCAATCCCATGCCTCTTTAGGTGATCCAAAACTTGACTCTATATTCACCCCCACGCATCGAAAGTAATGACTTAATGGTCTTCCCGAGTTGGTTTTCTACTTCCTTTTGAAACCCCTTGAATGTTTCAAACACTTCATGTTTATGTTTCAACAAGTAAACATAACCATACCGACTATAGTCGTTAGTAAAGGTGACGAAGTAACTTGCTCCTTGTCTTGACACAATCTTAAATGGGCCATATACATCTGTGTGTATTAGTCCAAGTAGATCTTTAGCCCTTTCCACTTGATGTGTATAGGGTTTTCTTGTCATCTTTCCAGACATGCATGAAACACACTTTTCAAGTGACTTAATTTCAGTTGAGTTGAGTAGTCCATCATGTTGTAACTTCTCCATGCGTTTCTTGCTAATGTGTCCAAGACGACCATGCCACAAAAGAGCAGAGTCCAAGTTAGACTTGGCTCTTTTATTGCTAACAGCAAACATAGAACTATCATTTGTATTTGAACAAGACATATCGATTTTATAAATACCATTCCGTGGAATAGCAGTAAAATAAACAACGTTATTCTTAGAAACTGAAATTGCATTATTCGATTCAAAACGATTAACAAAATCATCGTCATACAAACGTGAAACTGAAATAATTCCTCTAGTAATAGAGGGAGCATAATGACAATCGTTCAAAACAATTACTAATCCAATAGGGAGACATAAATGAAAAACACCAATAGCTTCAACTCCTGCCCATTGACCATTGCCCACGTAGAGACTTAAAGCTCCTGGCTTCAGCTTCCTACTTCCCTTGAGACCCTGAGTAGTATTACATATGTGAGTACCACAACCCGTGTCATATGCTAAGGATGTATTAGGAAAAGAGTAGAGTTATATAGTGAAAATACTAGAAGAACTAGCTGCAAGAGACTGTTTCTTCTTTTTGATCAACTCGGCGAGATACTAGGGACAATTCCTTCTCCAATGACCCACTTCACCACATTGATGGTAGGTCGCGTCCTTAGCAGGATTATCCTTCTTGGGTGGTGGAGGAATCTTAGGCTTGGAAGCATGAGGTGGTTTATAATCAGGAGCATAAGCCATCTTGTACTTTCCATTTCCTTGCTTCCCCTTAGCAGCCTTAAACGATTTATTTTTCTTATGGTTTTTCTAGACCTTTCCCGCACGTATGTTATGTAGTGCAGGTGCAGCATCTTTCTTGGGCAACTTCTGCTCATGTTGCTTAAGCATAGCATGTAATTCATTTACGGTCTTCTCCATGTTGTACATATTAAAGTTCTGCAACGAGATATACTCTTTAGAAAGACCAATTAAGATCAAACTAACTCCATAGTTCAGAGTAACTGGGTGACCAAGACGTTCCAAGTTGTCAATATAGCTCTTCATCTTTAGAACATATGAGCTAACAGATTGACCTTCTCCCTGCTTGCACGCGTGAAATTCACGTGCAGTTTGTAGAAGCTCCTGTTCTGCCTGTTGGGAGAACATGGACTTCAACTCCTGAAGCATGTCATAAGCACCAAGATGAGTTAGATTTCGTTGGATCTCTAATTCCATGGTCACGAGCATGAAGGCAATTATATCCTTTGACCCCTTAACCCAAGCAGTGTGAGCTGCAAGAGCCTCGGGAGGGATAGGGTGGCTAGGAGTTGCAACAGGTGCAGCAGGTATGAGATGCTCCAAATAAGTTTTCTTATCTTCAGCTGACAGTATAATGCGAAGCTGGCGATACCAGTCAATGAAGTTAGGTCCAATGAGTTTTTGTTTCTCAAAGAAACTCTTGGGTACCGAATTGTTTCCGACTGAGGTAGTCATCTACAATTTAGAAAAGTTCAAATAATTAGTATTTTTGATAATTACATTCTTAAAAAAATTAACTACCCAATTAATTACTAATAAGACTAAGATCCATCTTGCACCCCAACTTATTTACCAAAGGTCTGACCAATGAGTAACTAAGTAGGATAAGAGGTAAGCGACGAGTTTTAATTGCATAATGAAACTCTTAGACTTTATGAGACTGTTTAAGGCATTAGTAAACAAGTAATAATGTGAAAAGCATGTTTAGTTCTCATCTTATGCCTCGTCCAGGTCGTGTCCGACCAAGCATACTCGAAATAAGTCGACCAAATAAGAACTTGCAAAAATCACTAAAGGTCTGACCAACGAGTAATAATCACCATGGGTTGGAATGGACCTAAGGTCTGACCAAAGAGGTCAAGCCAAATGCATGTGTTCATAGTTGATTGGCATAGACTTAAAATTTAACATATAGGGTATTCACATAAATGTGGTAAAATCGTGTACAAAGAAGCATGCAAAACAAATTTGTAACACTTATTTTAAAAACTTTTGGTAATGACACTGTAGTGATCATCATGGTTCACGGTAGCTCCAATCAAACTCGCAAGAAAGCGGAGGACCAGGTCAGCGCTAGGCAATAACCGGAAATCCTTTAGGTGTGATTGTGTGCACCTCCTTAAACCCCCTTTATAGTATGTTCTAGTGGGTGAGCCGTACATCCCAAGTGTCCATAACGTCTAGTTTTTAAATTCATAAAAAACTCGTTTCAATAGTTTAGGTCACTTTATTTAACAAAAACAATTTTTCACGAAACAAATAGCAGGTCACAATGAGCATGGTAATGTTATGATTACGATATGTATTATTCCATATTGCATAAATAGCATGAAATTAGGTGCCAAAAACAAGTAACAATTATGCAAATAAGGAATCACAAACATATCAACATAAAACATCAATATAAACACATATTGTTCTGAGTTCTCTCGCGAGTCTTCCCCAAAAGGAGAACCATAAGACCGTCACTAGGTACGAAACCTAGATCGCCCCATACATCACAAAAAGCAATTGAGTGGGTCTTATGGCCGGAAAAATAATAAAAAGCATGGCAAACTTAATTAACAATTAATTATGCTATTTATGTATTTAATAACAATATGTAATTCTAATTAACAATTAATTCTAATTAACAAATTAATTTTAATTAACACTTTAATTCTAATTAAAAGTTTAATTCTAATTAACAATTTAATATAATTAGTTTGTGTCTAGGTATTTTTTTTTATTAATAATTGACAAGTATTGCATTATAGTTATCAAAACAAAAATAAAACGAATAACTAATTGGATTTCATGCAGCCTTTTAACATGTTTATTAAAGCGTGTAACCCATAATCACAAAAACGAGTTGGCTCGTGAGGCCACTGTTGGGATTTTAGATCTAGTTAACCAAGTAACACTACGAGTACGCAGCGGAATTGGATCTAGTTTATGCAATTAGGTTAACACAAAATTAATAAACAATTATAAATAAAAGGGATCAAGAAAACTAACCCTCGTAGTCACCCGCAAGTAATTAACGAATAAGAAACCAAGTATTCAAAATGAATACCTCTACGAGTCCACACACAAACACTTAACCACGAATACGTTCGATAAAGCTAGTCGAGAACGTTTACTCAATCAACCTTTGAATACTTGAACCAATCACGAACAAAGAAAACCCAAAGAACTTGTCTTTTCTTTCTGTCTGAGATCACAATACCACCCGAGAACAAATCTGCGTATTACCCGATATCGGACACGCCTTGTCCGATATATCAAGCTTCTGTCCGAGAACCCACAAATCGATCAACTTGCTGCTGCTCTTGTTCGACCAGGAACCAACACAAACGAGAACACAAAACCTCCTTGGATCGACTAAGATGCAAGAATAATGTATCCAAGAAAGCCAAAACAAAAACCCTAATCGGATAATCAAATTTCGATCGCGTGTGGTTGATAGATCGATTGTAATTAGAAGAGAGGTTAGGGATATATCTCGCAGGAATGAATTGGCTAGGTGTGGGTGTATTTATACCCTCCAAAACCTAGTATACTTGGGCTCAAACTTGAGCTCCAAGTTAATTCACTTTCCTAATCCCAAACAAACCATACACGATCCAAACACCCTCCAATTGAACGGCAATATGGGCTTGAATCAATGAAGCAATTGGGTCAAAATAATCAAACGGGTCGAATACAAGTTCAAGTATAAACGTATATAACGTATTCTCGTGTTTAACGTGTGTGCCCTATATGCTCACACACTTTTAGTCGTTCTCATGTTAACCAACTCTCATAATCCAACAATAAAAACCAAAATATCAGATACACACACAACAACAACTTTCACAACTCGATCGTCTTGCACTCGGGTGTAATAAACAACGCGTGGTATAATACCGCATTACCCTATTGGTGTTCTATTTTGGAGCGTAGTACATTACCCTTTACCCAAAACCACACACAATGTATGTATAGTCCCAAAAAGACATTAGAATCTCTGTATGTTATGTACTTCTCACTGCTCAAACACTTCCACAGTTCCACATTTCCCACACCATTCCAACAGCCTCACAACTATCTTCACCTAATCACATCAAAACATTCAAACACAAACACACATAAACAAAAGACTATCCTAAAACCATGTTCATCAACCTTAGTTATCTCACAACCTTAATCTTCACCTTCACATTCACAACCTTCACAACAGCACAAAACCATGAAACACAAACCTTAATCACTTTCAAAAACACCCTCCAAAACACAAACAATATCCTAAACTCATGGGACCCAAAAGCCTTAAACCATTGTCATTGGGAAGGTGTTACTTGCAACGACCAAAATTTAGTCACTATACTAAACCTTTCACAAAGATCACTTTTAGGCACAAATATTAACACCCTTTGTAATCTTAAACGTCTCATTATCCTTGACTTATCTTCCAACTTTTTTTCGGGCCACATTTCACCGGAAATTTCAAATCTCCGGCGACTGAAAATACTTAACTTAAACCAAAACCACTTTTCCGGCGAAATCCCACCGGAGCTTGGTTTACTGACTAAGTTACAGTCACTTGACCTTTCATCAAACTCACTCGCCGGAGAAATCCCGCCGGAGATCGGAAATTTGACAGAACTCCGGTCACTAGGGTTTGGTAATAATTTTTTAAATGGTACTATAAATGGCAATATTTTTAAAGATTTGAAAAAGTTGAGGTTTTTGGATATTGCTAATAATAGTATTTCTGGTGAGTTGCCACATGAGATTGGAGAGCTTGAAAATTTGACTGATCTTTTTATAGGAATTAATCAATTTTCGGGTGAGTTACCGCGCGAAATTGGGAAGTTAGTAAAGTTGGAGAATTTTTATTCACCATCATGTTTTTTCGAAGGGCCTTTACCGAGCGAAATAGGGAATCTTAAAATGTTGTCTAAACTCGATTTGTCGTATAATCCTTTGAAATGTGAGATTCCGAAAAGTATAGGAAAGCTACGAAATTTGGAGATTTTGAATTTAGTGTATTCCGGACTTAATGGTTCGATACCTAAAGAGTTGGGACAATGTCGAAAATTAAAGAGTTTGGTACTCTCGTTTAACTCGTTATCTGGGTCGTTACCGTATGAGATGTTTGATCTTCCACTGTTGTCGTTTTCGGCTGAGAATAATCAGTTATCGGGTGATTTGCCAAAATGGGTTGGAAAATGGAGTGAAATAAACTCGATATTGTTGTCGGGTAATCGGTTTACGGGCCGGTTACCCAGGAAATAGGGAACTGTTCGATGCTTAATGTTGTGACTTTAAGTAATAATTTGTTTTCGGGTTCGGTTCCTAAGGAAATATGTAATGCTGTTTCGTTAACTGAGATTGATCTTGAAAGTAATATGATTTCGGGGTCGTTAGAAGATACATTTGTGAAATGTGGGAATGTTTCACAGTTGATATTGTCGGATAATAAGATTGTTGGGTTGATCCCGGGTTACTTTTCGGAGCTACCTTTGATGGTACTTGATCTTGATTCGAATAACTTAATGGGTTCGATACCTTTAAGTTTGTGGAAGTCTACAAACTTATTGGAATTCTCTGCTGCAAATAATATGTTAGAAGGTAACTTGATACCCGAAATTGGGAATTCGGTTATGTTGGAACGGTTAATTCTTAGTAATAATCTGTTAACGGGTGAAATCCCTAAAGATGTAGGGAAGTTGACTTCGCTTTCAGTTCTTAATCTAAATTCGAATCAATTTTCGGGTTCTATTCCTGCTGAAATTGGAGACTGTGTTTCACTTACGACACTAGACCTTGGCGATAACGGGTTGAATGGGTCGATTCCTGAAGAAATTACCCGTTTACCTGAGTTACAATGTTGGTTCTTCGAATAATGAGTTGACGGGGTCAATTCCGGGGTCGGAAAGGTCAAAGTATTTTCGCCAAGTCGGCATTCCGGATTCGAGTTTTGTTCAGCACCATGGATTATATGATCTCTCCTACAATCGGTTAACAGGTTTGATACCTGATGATATCGGGGATTGTTCAGTTGTGGTGGATCTTTTGTTAAATGGAAACATGCTGTGTGAAATACCAAAATCTTTAGCTAAGTTAACTAACTTAACTACTTTAGATTTATCTGGCAATCTGTTTTCGGTGGATACCAATGGAAATAGGCGGTAATTCAAAGTTGCAAGGGTTGTTTTTAGAAAATAATAACCTTACGGGCACGATACCGCTCAAGCTCGGTCAACTCACCAGTTTAGTGAAGCTTAACATAACGGGGAACAAGCTTTCAGGGTCGATACCTGTTTCGTTTGGTGGTTTAAACGGGTTGACACATTTGGATCTAAGCCATAATCAGCTCAATGGCTTAACTTACTGACTTTGTAGTGTGGCGGATTGAGATAATGAATTTGAGCTATAATTCGTTTACGGGTGAATTGCCTCAATCTTTAGGTAATATGTCGTACCTGAATTCTTTGGATCTTCATGGGAACGGGTTTACTGGGACAATTCCTGAAGACCTTGGGAATTTAATCGAGCTCGGTACTTGGATTTCTAACAACAACTTATCGGGAAGGATACCTGATAAATTATGCGAAATTTCGAATTTGAATTTCGTGAATTTGGCGGGAAATCAGTTGGAAGGTCCTGTTCCGAGGAATGGGATCTGTAGCAATGTTTCGGTACTTTCGTTATCTGGGAACAAAGATTTGTGTGGCGGGATTCTTGGTATGGAATGTCCAGATCAAAGATTCGAGAAACGATCACGGTTTTTGAACGTTTGGGTTTTGACTTCAATCGTTATTGGAATTCTACTAATCACAGTCTTCGTGATAGCAAAAATATGGATGAACAAAATGAAGAACGGACGACTGTGAACGTGTCAACGACATCAAGATGAGCAGCGACAGTTCACTCGATCAAAATCTGTACTTGCTAAGTAGTAGCAGATCGAAAGAGCCATTAAGTATCAACGTAGCAATGTTTGAACAACCCCTCATGAAGTTGACTTTAGTTGATATTCTTGAAGCTACAAACAACTTCTGTAAATCAAACATTGTCGGTGATGGCGGTTTTGGTACCGTATACAAAGCTCAATTACCAGATGGGAAGACGGTAGCCGTCAAGAAACTGAACAAGTCGAAAAGCCAAGGTCAACGGGAATTCTTAGCAGAAATGGAAACACTTGGGAAAGTCAAACATCGGAACCTCGTCCCTTTACTTGGGTACTGCTCGTATGATGATGAAAAACTACTTGTTTATGAGTATATGGTTAACGGAAGTTTGGACCTTTGGCTAAGAAATCAAACCGGGCCTACAGGTTTGGGAATATTGGGTTGGACCACCCGGTTCAAGATCGCAGTGGGTGCAGCCCGTGGGTTAGCCTTCCTTCACCACGGTTTTATACCACACATTATTCATCGGGACATAAAGGCGAGCAACATTCTACTTAACGAGGATTTCGAACCTAAAGTAGCTGACTTTGGGTTAGCCAGATTGATAAGTGCATGCGAGACTCACGTGAGTACTGACTTAGCCGGACGCTTGGGTTACATTCCACCTGAGTATGGTCAAAGCTGGCGGTCCACAACTCGTGGAGACGTCTATAGCTTTGGTGTAATCCTGCTAGAGTTGGCGACTGGGAAAGAGCCAACCGGACCTGAGTTTAAAGACATTGAAGGCGGGAATTTGGTCGGGTGGGTTTCTCAGAAGATCAAGAAAGGCCAGATTGTGGATGTGCTTGATCCAACGGTTGTGAATGCTAGTTCAAAACAAGCGATGTTGAAAACTGTTCAGATTGCTGCTATTTGTCTTTCTGAAAATCCTACGAGTAGGCCTACCATGCTTCATGTCCTCAAGTTCTTGAAAGCGATCAAAAACGAGTTTTTGTAGTCCTCTTCTAGGAATAACAATGTAAAGATAACTCTAGTAAGTAGTATGTTTAATTCTTGTAACTTCTGTTAGTTAAGTTAAACTTTATAACACTTGAGAATCAGTTCAAATATGTTTCAGCTGAATGTGATTCACATATATTTAAGCTACTCGCCTTCTTATCAAATCATTAGCAAAATTACCAGAAGACAAGAACTGTGCAAGGATAGATAACTAACCCCAAGATCAAAAATGATTGTTACAACAAAATTTATGACAGATGATGCTACAAGAAATTAGCATTGAACTCGAATAAGAAACATATACCAATATCATTTCATTTCCTTCATGTGTGTGCCAAAAATTACAAAAAAAAACATCACGAATTTTGTCAGCAACACAAAACTCTACAACCAAATCTACCAAAACTCAACTCGTGTAATCTACAACAAACGTAGACACAATCCACTCACGAAACATACAAAATCCCTTGTCGATAAAGCACAAGATTTGCTGAAACAAAACACCAAACGAAACAACCCACCAACTCATAAACAAACCCATTTCCTTAACCAAGGCAGAACAAGGTAACAAGTTACACAAAGCCGGAAAATGATCGAGCACATTATCATCAATACGCGATAAACCAAGAAAGAGCAGTACCAACAGATGGCGAAAAAACTGAATTCCAGCAAGGCATAAATAATGGTTATGTAGAAACACTTTTCTCCGACTGTAAAAGCAAATCTGGAACCTTGCTAGCATGCAACCTTTGGTACCAAGACAACACCGACTCGTTCAAAAACATCTGCAAATTTGCCCGTAAACTCAGCATTTGCAGAACACCCGTAGCTAGCAAACAGTATAATCTAAAAACCTCAAAATCTGATCTCGACATACCCACATTCCCAACTAAAACGATCTCGGTATCCAACTTTCTTCACACCAACATTTCTATTCACTAAAAGATCAGCAAAAGGACTAATCCAAAGCAACGAAACAAACAGTCAATAAATATGTCACGTAAACCAACATCCTCCCTAACCAACCGCAATAAATCATCGACAAATTACACCTAATCTGATCCGTAGCAAGCCAGTACGCACGCGCCATTTTTGCGGCAGGAACATACAACACGCCAGCTAAAAAACCCATAAATACCGAAACACAAATCTTCGCATACCCATCTAAATTCCCAAATTCAAAATCAACTAACCAATTGGGGATAACTTCATTAACCAATAAAAACGCAATTAAACTACCTACAAACGAAACTAAAACACTTAATTGCATTTCCGAGCTTTTCGAACCCGAACTATCCATCGAAACCCTAGTAACTGATACCAAAACCCTAACAAACCCTAGAAACCCTAATAAAATAGGGATCAATGTACCATTAGATATAACCCCAATTGACTCATTTGACGATCTGGGTATTATAGTATGAATCAAAAGTGATACACATGCCACAATAGTAAAACTAAAAACCCCTTTTAATTGATCAAAATATAGCCTTGATTGTAAGTGATTATGGTTCAATTTAAGCCTAAAAATCTGAGCTTTATTTTCATCAAATTCAAATATTTCTTTTGTTTTCTTTCTGGGTTTTAGCTCGGTAGCGGCGCCGTCGCTGGGGCGGCGGATGGCGGCTTTGATGTTGGAATTAGGGTTAGTGTTTTGGGGAGTGACGTCATCAGGGTGGATGTAAGTGTGGAGACCATTAAGGAGGAATGATGGGATGTTGAGGAGTGTGAAGAGAAGTGTGAGGATTAGTGAGATTGATGTTTGGATTATGAGATTGTAGTTGGTTGATGGGAAGAATAGTGACATTTTTTTTGTGAAGATGTAATAAGATGAGATCTTGAGGATTTGGAATTTGGATCTAAATTTTTGTTGCGAGTTTCAGCTTGTTGATGTTTTTGAAGAATATGATTTTTCAAAATTTTGTTACATATTAGCACCACATACTTCTCTTCTAGGTACAATATTGACCCGTTACCACTAAATATTACTAAAGTACATTTATAGGGATTTTACTTCTTTCAGTTTTTTTTTTTTTTTTTTTTTTTCTCTCTCTCTCTCTCAAGACACGCCTAATCGGAGTGAAGTGAATAGTAAATAATGGTCATTAAGTAATGAAAGTTATCTTTAATATTAAAAAAAAAAAAAAAAGTAATCTAACACAGATTTTACATAATTAGTCATTCATGTTATAGGTTCGTTGCAAAGTCAATCATTACTTAAAAAATTAGTCTAACACAAACTTTATGTAATTGGTTCTTCATGTTATAGATCTGTTACAAAGTAGGTCTTTACTTAACGACCATTATCTTTAATATTTAAAACAAATTTAATCCAAAGACAGAATTTACGTAATTGGACTTCATGTTATAGGTTCGTTGCAAAGTCAGTCTTTCATCACTAACTTTGCAACGAAACACTAACGTAAGGACAATTTCCATAACAAAATTAAAAAAACAATTTTTGTGGCTATCGATCCGTTACAAAGTTATTCTCTCACATTCCGCAGCGGATCACAACAGAAATCAATAATTTTGTATTCAAATATCTCGTCGTGAAGCGCGAGGCTTCACACCTCGTATGAATACATTAGTTAGGATAAATAAGGTTTTGCTTTGGGTTAATTCAGTATCCTATTATCTTTTGATCAACTTTCTGTTGTGATTTTTGGGCTTGTGGATGTTTCAGATGTATTTGAGCTTGTGTCTCTAACTTTGGTTTCTTTTCATATTTGAAATTTGAAATGAGACTTTAGCCCAAATGTAGATCCAAATATTGGCCCATATTGATTATAATGAGGCAGAGACGGAGCCAGAAAGTTATGATTGAGAGGGCAAAAAAATTTTGATATTTTTTAAAAATTACCCTTCAAATTGGTTCGTTAAGGAGCCAAATTACAAAAATAATCGGATATTTAAAATTTTTACATTGCAATTTTTTTGCTAAAAGGGAACGTGCCCAACCTGCCCCTCTCGTATCTCCGCTCCTTTTACTGAGGTATCAAAGTTCTTAACATAGAGGTGTTTATGTAATGGTATGTTTATTAGTTTATGTGAAATTAAAAATGCTAAGAGCATTTGCATTCATAACTTGAGTTAAGGTTTACCTTCCTGTCACGTCAGCGTCACATTAGCTTTAACATTTCACCTTAACTCACTCAAAAAATACCCACTGTCATAACATCCCAAGTTAAGGTTTAAGTTTAACATTTGATATTTTCAAATTCAAACAAACACTTCATTTATTAAAAAACATAACCTTAGCTTAAACATATTACAATACTAAATATAAAATAACTAAAAAAAATTACAACGAAAAAAAAATAACAAAACATAGCAAATACTTATTCATCATCGCCGCCTCTTGTTGTTGTTGTTGTTGTCGTCAAGATTCTTCCGCCAAACATGCTCCATAAGGTCTTGTTGGAGTTGGGTATGCTTGTTTGTCGTATTATTTCTTTTGCCTTTCCGACGGTGAGTATCACATCTTTCGACCCATCTTCGCTGGCCTCGCCGACGGATCCACCCACACTTCGTTATAGTCACGTAATGCAAATTTTTGATCTTTTATAATCATGTTATGCAAAATAATGCAAGAATACATGATTCTACGTATATTGACTGTTAATACAAATAAGCCGTAAAAACGTTTATTTATATTTTACGATCTTCTAATGTTTTGTCGATAACAAACGTGAAATCATTTTAAGGAAACAAATAAAATAACGTAAACTCAAGTTGAGCCAATAGTTTTCTAACACACTTACGCTTTCACATAAAACACCAAAACAAGTATAAGTGATTTTATGATTTAGATATACATATGTACAACAACTAGTGTTTACATACTTAACTAAGTATATACTAAAATGGGTAAACACAAGTATATACTAAAATAGGTAAAAACAAGTATATAACTAAAATGGGTAAAAACTAACAAATGGTATTAACCCATAACCCATGGTTTTGTCCAAACCACTTAACTAGGTTCATTGGATTCTAGAGATATATTGAATCTAGAAAGAAACCCATGGATCAACCCATAACCCATGACCCATAACCAAAAATACCCATGGGCAAAGAGGGGCGTCCCACGGATCCCTAGCTTTACGCTAGCCGGATCCCTTGTGGGAGGGATCCGTGGGATCCTGGGAACAAGGAACTTTCTCCTCTATAAATAGTGAGCCATTTCTTCCTTTTGGCTCACCACTTTCACACATACTTTCTCTCTAAGTATTGTACCTCTTCAACCGATCCTAAGGGATCTTTCTATGTAGTTTGTCTTTTGTTTTTGTGTGATTCTCTACGTTCCTCTTAAAGGCGAGATCACCACTTCTTGAAGTCAAGCAAGCTCAAGTCCATGAGTTGCCATGCCTCGTCATCATCAAGACAACCGAGGTTCTCTTGTTGATAGTTCTTTCTTCCTTCGTAGAGATGTTGTGTTGAAGGCATTAGTGAAGGATGCCGAAAGAGTCAAGACGAAAGCATTAGTGAAAGGTGCTTAACGTCTATGTCAAAATCATTGGTGAAGAATGCTAAAGGTGTCAAGTCAAAGGCATTAGTGAAGGATGCCTAGGAATCAAATCAAGAGGTATTAGGGAAGAATGCCTAGGTCGTATAATCGATTAGGTACATCGTTATACATATAAGTATTTGTTTATTTCCAAGGATGGTGATATCCTTGATGGTGTTGTAATAAGGAGTGGATCTCCTTAAGATTAGGTGTTGTGTTGTGATGGGTAGTAGTTCCTCCATAGTAATGGAACTAGGTGCTTAGCCTAGTACCTAATAAAGGGTAGGCGACGTTGTGATAGGATTAGTTCTCCTTGGTGTGAAAGAAGTCGGTGGTTAGCCTAGCACCGTATAAAGGGTAGGCGACGTTGTGTTAGGTTTGGTTCGCCTTTGGTGTGAAAGAACTCGGTATTTAGCTTTGTACCGGAAAAGGTGTGTTTACGTTGTGAAGGCTTCTCCGCCATAAGGAGATTGGTGTAGTGTTTACGAACTCTCGAGTAGGTGACTCGGGGAGTGGAGTAGGGCAAGGAAGGTGTCCTTGTAGCCGAACCACTATAAATACTTGTGTCGTGGTGATGTGCTTCTTACTCTTTATCTTTCATTACACGTTTATATATCTATCTATCAACGTCCAACATAAATATAACAACCCGTAAAATTTCGGATTATTATAATAATATTTATCACGTTAGAAAATTCAAATCGAGAGATGTCAATATTTAGATTTAAAAACAAGAGGTCATCTCGTTACTTTTAAAAATAAGACACCGCACACACGATACCTGTCCACTAAGTATCTGTATAATAAGTGTGGAATTTATTATTGTCAAAGTTAAAAATTTAAGCATACATAAGTTTAATCTATTGTTTCGGGAAGTTATTCCGCATTTGCAGCAGTAGAGCATTCAAGACTAAAAATAAATAGTGAGATAAGTGAATTATACATATTTTATCATTCAAAGATAATTTACTAAAAAAAAAAAAAAAAAAAAAAACAACGAGAGGTTCTCTCGTGAATTTAAAAAGTCACGGCACCGCACGCAAACCGACACCAAATTAGTAACGGCAATCGCTTATATCTAAATCTCGCGTAATAATAATACTAAATTATTACGCTTATTAAAACGTTTCGAGAAATATAATCTTTATATTTTCGCACCGGAGAGTACGTTTACTCGAGGATTCGTCAAAACACGGGGTACAATCTATACTATGTGTAATGATAATAAAACAAAATTCATCTATCCTACTCCTACCAATCCTACACCCTATCCATCGCCCCTCCCCTATATCTGTTCTTTTTTTTTCCTCTTTCGCTTTTCATCACAGTAGATGTTTTCTTCTCCTTTGTCAAGTCAACATCCATACCTATCAATATCACCTCCCTTCAAATACGCAGGCTATCATCCTAGCCATCACAAG
Organism: Chrysanthemum makinoi; assembly: GCA_910596185.1. Taxonomy (NCBI): domain Eukaryota; kingdom Viridiplantae; phylum Streptophyta; class Magnoliopsida; order Asterales; family Asteraceae; genus Chrysanthemum; species Chrysanthemum makinoi. The sequence continues at coordinate 197,993,044 of OU343216.1, read as the reverse complement.
ACAACTTTGGATGTGTCTAATAAAAACGACAGCAGATGGGAAAGGTTATACACGTTCTAAGACCAAGGAAAGCAAAGGACAAGCTAAACACAACCTAGCTAATATAATAACTCCCTAGGCCTTACTTTGACTTCATCTTGACCTTGCTAATGTGTCTCCTACACACAAACTAGACTTGACAACTCTTCCTTTTTCCCTCATGTTCAGCCGAGCTATGTGCATGCCTATTGAAGACAAAATCCTCTTCCTTGTGCCTTTATAACCTACGACCATGCACATTTCATAACATTATTTACTTACAAAAATATATCAAATGGTGGAACCAAGTGCTCTATCATCCAACTTGCAAAACATTAACAAAAAACTATTATATTAAATAAGCGCTTGTCATGTCCCAATAGAGTTTCTTTTTATAAACTATCCAAGAAACAATAATTGATGAGGTGAAAGCTTGTTCCCATTTAACCTCATAAATATTTTATTATCTTTTTCAAGTGACAGTACATAATATGCTTTTGACCAACTTTAATAACCAAAGTATAATGTATCTCCTTTCTTTAATTTTTGACGTGATTAAACCAGAAAACGTGCCCCATTCCAACTGCTATATCGTGCATGCACAAAACCTATCTCACATACTAGATGGATCAAAAGTAAAATAAGCTAAAGGCCATAACTTTGCTTCACTATAAGAAAGCCACTCAAACACTTAATCTTTCCTTCACAACTCTCCTACTCTTCACTCAACAAACATCACCTCTCATCTTTGTCACTCTCGAACCAGGGAAGTCGGGTTCTAGCTTGGAGATCTAGATCAATCGTTGACTCGTTGGTCTCGTTCGTTCTCAAATCTTTCGAGTTCATCACCACCCTTCTTGGGTGCTGTAAGTTCTTCTCGACATACATTCATTCCATTCTCTTGTTCTACCTTTTGTATCACACGTACACATAAGATAACGGAATCCCAAATAAGTTAGGAACCCGATAACGTACACATGTGTAACAATATAAATTATAAAACATGATTCGTAACTTGTATAAAAGTTTAACCACATTTTCTTGAACACCATAGGTCGCATATAAATTGTTACATCACTTGACCGACCCAATGTTTATAAAAATAAGCTCATAAGCTCGTAATAAGATAGTACTAAACTTTTGCAAATTTTGAAGTCTTCGAGTTAAATATGTAAGTTATGGAAAATTAAAGGGTCTTTTTATACGTATATTGCATGCATGAAAAGATTAGGTTATGATGTGTAAGTTTTTGAAAGATAAAGTTACTTTTGTACATGTACGCATGCATGGGAAAAGTCTAGGGTCAGTTTTGCAATTATGGCAAACTTATTTTATAAAGGACATAAGAGTTTTTGTGTGAAATTGTAAACTTGAAACTTGAGGGACTAAAGGCGTAAAATGTAACTTTTGGAGTACTTTTATAAAAACAGATTTTATCAAGGGACTAAAACTGTCAATTATGAAAACTTTGAGCATGAGATACTTTTGGGTACAAAGTGTCGTTTTTCCAAAGTCTAAGGGTTAAACTTGTACATTTCGTAACTTGAGGGTAAAAAGTGTAAATTTGAGAAAATGTTTAGAAAACTTGTAAACTCATAACAATTTTATAAAACGAGTATTTTGACGACCTATTATTCATAACGAGAATTATCACATCGATATCTAATTAAACTTGTATATAATTTATAAGAAAATAAATATATGAAAATACTATAAAATATCAACATGTCTTAAAGTAATTAAACTATCGGTAACATCGTCATATTTATAAATTAACGCTAATAACGCTCTATTGAATTTTATATTCAATACTCTATCCTTTCGGTCGTAAACCAAACGTATATCATTATTCTGAGACTTGCCATATTATATCTAGGTTTCGTGTTGAAGCCGTTGTCATATCGTATTTGCTATTGTTGTGCATTTCCTATCGTATTGCTAAGGTGAGTTCATAGCCCCACTTTTACTCTTTTAACTATTTTATAAACTCCTTGGGGGAGAATACATGCTACTACTGCTTTTATAATCACAATTGCTTGAAAACTCGCTTGTCGTACTCTTGATATTATGACTCTGCCTAAGTTGTTTGCCAAAAGTCCCCTTCATCATGAACCATTAATCACTTGCGAGTGAACGCAAATATCGTGGATAGTAATATGGGAATTGACGACTCAACCGGTTATCGGAAATAACCGGGCGCACTATATTTGGTATCTCTATGTAATTGGCTATTACATCTTGGGGCAATTTTATTTACTTACACCAGGAATTAGGTGTATGCAGTTAGTATTGGTTTCATGAGCTTAGTGCAATAATATCAACTATCTTTTATGGGCGTATAACAACGTAGCCCATGGATTCTTTTAAACTTGAAAAATCTTGTGATCAACTGCTTTATTACTAAACCTATGAATTCACTCAACCATTGTGTTGACTTTTTAGCATGTATTTTCAGGATGAAAAGGCGATAGCTAACTCTTGAGGCGCTTGGGCATTGGCATGGCATGGTCATAGATGACTCTGATATACGTATGGGGACCAAACTTTGTTAATGGGCCATTTTCCGCAACAATTCAAACTTTGTAAACTTTGTTTTACTTCAATAAATGAAATATTTTAATAAAAGCTTTATTTTTCACTTTGTGTCATGATCCAATTGAGTAGCATCCCAAAAACCTTTTCTTCCGCTGCAAACCATTTTTGGGGGTGTTACAGATTGGTATCAAAGCCAGGTTGTAGAGAACTAGGAAATTTTCAAAACCTAGACTATAACCACTTTTACAAAAACTTAACCCTATGACCGACTCATGCCTGCCTGCCAAGCTGAATGCCTCACTTATGACTCGTTGAAGTCATCTTTGATAAGATATGTGTTTTATTATTGACAACTTAAGTCTCACTATTAGCTAGGATTGCCTTACTTATACGTATGTTTACGTACCACTGCGCTACGCCTTCTCCCCCACATAAGTAAAATAATTGTTTAACCTTTCATAACTAACTTTAAAAGCATTAGGACATGTTACTAGTATAACTAAGCTAAGCATTGCAAGATTCATTGAACCTCGGGTGAATATAGCTTGATCACCTATATTCAACCAGGGACAGTGGGACATAGCCTGATCACCTATGTCCGACTCAGAGGTGAATGTTGCAATACTGAAAGTAGTTATAATAGTGGTATGTCCACTTGACCTCCTGATTGACTTCTAAAAATGGTAAAATCTTCATGTGTGTTCATCATAAGAGTTATAAAAGTTTACTTCTACACATCACACACTGATGTCATAACATCTTCTCACCGCGATACTTTTCTCCTAAGTGGAACGCCTTCCTCATTACTACACTCTCTAAACTGACTATTTTACACCACTACCTTACGCCTCCGCGTCTACATCTTACTAGCAACGTGCATGGAGATTTGACCGGCAGATGATGCACACTACCACTTCGCAAGAAGGTCACCACAATGATCCATGTTGAAATGGACCACTTTACGCCACCACTTCGCGCCCGTTGTGCCTACGTTATGTATGAGATTTGCTTAGCAAATAATACATAACCAGTGAAATGTTGCATGATGCGAGTTAACGATTATATTTACCATTTAGATTTTCTTAGTGGATTATGCGCGACTAACTAAATTTTATTCACCGCACGACATTACTCTATGTTTAGATTATATTTTTGGGTCGCTACAATACCATGTCTTTTGTTTCTCATCCCATCGACTTATCGTCTTCATTACGGAATCATTAAACCTCTATTACTAAATCATTGCAACCCATGTATCCATCATTCCATCCTATTATCATTCTCTTAGACGTTGAGATCGAAGTCGTCTCGTCATCCACTGTGGTAACAATGTCATCTCTACCCCAAAACTCGTACCTAATCGATGAACCGGATTACATCCCTAACCGTTCTAGGAACAACACACCTTGACATCTAAAAAGGGAACCCTCGCTAAACATAAATAATAAACAAAGGACTAAAAGATCTAAAGACATACCAAGAGTTAGCTCGCAACTCAAGCCATTTTTTTTCTGGGAACGGATTCCTAACCTTTCACTCATTCCTTTGAAATAACAACGGTCCGTCCTACTACCCTCTTATGAAATAATAAACTTCGTCGTTATCTAACGTGAACTACTTTCAACTATTTTACCAATCACTTCACGATCATTTTTCCAAAAAGCCTTACTCTGTGTCATTAAACCAAAAATTTACAACCTTACTCATACTTCATAAACAACGACCTTATTAATGCTTTGCTAACTATTTTCTATAGAGTAATAAACCGATTAATTACCTTACTACTGTTTTATAAAACAACAAACAATTTCACTAGCAATATGTAAACTATGTTACAAATTTTCTACAAGTTTTATTACAACCTTACGAACTGTTTTACCCCTTTTGGTGAGCTGCTTTAGCCACTGTCTGATTTAAAACAATAAAACTTGGTACTTTTACCTCACAAACTATTTCTCCTTACTTTACTGACTATTTTATTACCACCCTATAAACCATCTTGATATTAATTGAACTACGAAATCTTCTACTATTTGACAAACAATATAGTACTTTCTTATAAGCTATTTTACAAATTATTACACGAGTTATTTTATAAACTAAATGATGTCTTACCAAAATATTTCACTACCATTGATAAACCGTTTCTATTACTTTATGAGCTATTTAAAAATCACCTTACCAAGTTGTTGCTTTGATACCGAACCACAAACTACGATTTATCATGATAGAAATATTTTCTACTTACTCAATAAAGTAGTTTTACAAACATTTTCATAAACTTTACTGCAATTTGCTTATAAACTATTTACTCTCTTGAAACGCTTTAAAGGATAACCGATATTTTCTTTTGAAAATAAACCAAATTTTCGGAGTAAAAAAAAAAGCGCTTTGTTTTGAAAACAATAATGAGAAATGCTAAGAAACAAAACTAATTCATCATCTACAAAAGCTAAGGTATTTGAAATTATTTTGAGAAACAACTTTTGAATTTACATAAAAACCTCCAACTTAGAACCGATTCCATGTTGTCACCTAAAAACCTTATTTAACAAGTTTTCTTCACAGAAGCTGAAATTTAGCAATTTTCTTTACATACATTAAGCTCTCTCTTAAAATTTTGAAGGCTCTATATTTTTTTTTTATATATACCCCCACATTCGAAAAGCATAACTTTAACAACTGAATCCTGCCCATAAATTTTTAAAACTTATCGAAACGTACATACCCAACCACATCTTCTTCTATGACGTTTTCACCTTCGATGAATTTTTTTTAAATAACAATTGTGTCAACAATGAAACACATGGTGACATTTTTCTAAAAATATTTATGCTAATAAGTCAAAAAATTTCTGGTCAAACCTTATCAAAACTTCTTATGCTAAGAAACATCAATCATCGACCTTTGCGAGATTGTTTTATTTGCATCACGTATAAAAATTGGTTTTATGGGATCCTTTCGAGGATACAAATCTCTTACCCAATTTTTTTTCATCCCAAAGAAATTGTGCCTCTTGAAATTCTTTTTATTCGAATAAATATATCCACATCACATTTGCGAACAAAACTAGAAAATTTCAAAAATTTCCCTTTGTCACATAAGCGATCCCTTAAGAATCAACCCATATACTTTAGAATCATGAAACGCCAGAAATAGGTACGATTTGATAAGACCATGAGAAGTTAGAAGTGCCCACACTAACAAAATAGTGAAACCTCATAACATCAAGAATTAGAACTTTCACCCAATGAACCTACCTCAGAAAATCATGGTTCCTCAGATAGAGGATGTGCTGCTGGCATAACACCTAGGTACCCATACCCAAAGGGGAAACCCTAGAACAACCTAGGGAAAATTCAAAACTTGTTCCAAATACCATCACCTAGTTCCCGACACCCTATCGGTATCGTAAACGAGATCCGGACGGATCTCCTGTAAGGTGGGTAGACTATAACAACCCGTAAAATTTCGGATTATTATAATAATATTTATCACGTTAGAAAATTCAAATCGAGAGATGTCAATATTTAGATTTAAAAACAAGAGGTCATCTCGTTACTTTTAAAAATAAGACACCGCACACACGATACCTGTCCACTAAGTATCTGTATAATAAGTGTGGAATTTATTATTGTCAAAGTTAAAAATTTAAGCATACATAAGTTTAATCTATTGTTTCGGGAAGTTATTCCGCATTTGCAGCGCAGTAGCATTCAAGACTAAAAATAAATAGTGAGATAAGTGAATTATACATATTTTATCATTCAAAGATAATTTACGAAAAAAGAAAAAAAAAAAAAAAAAGAAAAAAAAAACAACGAGAGGTTCTCTCGTGAATTTAAAAAGTCACGGCACCGCACGCAAACCGACACCAAATTAGTAACTAAGAATCAGTTATAATCTAAATCTCGCGTAATAATAATACTAAATTATTACGCTTATTAAAACGTTTCGAGAAATATAATCTTTATATTTTTCGGGTACCGGGAGAGTACGTTTACTCGAGGATTCGTCAAAACACGGGGTACAATCTATACTATGTGTAATGATAATAAAACAAAATTCATCTATCCTACTCCTACCAATCCTACACCCTATCCATCGCCCCTCCCCTATATCTGTTCTTTTTTTTTCCTCTTTCGCTTTTCATCACAGTAGATGTTTTCTTCTCCTTTGTCAAGTCAACATCCATACCTATCAATATCACCTCCCTTCAAATACGCAGGCTATCATCCTAGCCATCACAAGACAACTTTGGATGTGTCTAATAAAACGCATGCAGATGGGAAAGGTTATACACGTTCTAAGACCAAGGAAAGCAAAGGACAAGCTAAACACAACCTAGCTAATATAATAACTCCCTAGGCCTTACTTTGACTTCATCTTGACCTTGCTAATGTGTCTCCTACACACAAACTAGACTTGACAACTCTTCCTTTTTCCCTCATGTTCAGCCGAGCTATGTGCATGCCTATTGAAGACAAAATCCTCTTCCTTGTGCCTTTATAACCTACGACCATGCACATTTCATAACATTATTTACTTACAAAAATATATCAAATGGTGGAACCAAGTGCTCTATCATCCAACTTGCAAAACATTAACAAAAAACTATTATATTAAATAAGGCGTTTGTCATGTCCCAATAGAGTTTCTTTTTATAAACTATCCAAGAAACAATAATTGATGAGGTGAAAGCTTGTTCCCATTTAACCTCATAAATATTTTATTATCTTTTTCAAGTGACAGTACATAATATGCTTTTGACCAACTTTAATAACCAAAGTATAATGTATCTCCTTTCTTTAATTTTTGACGTGATTAAACCGGAAAACGTGCCCCATTCCAATCGCTATATCGCATGCACAAAACCTATCTCACATACTAGATGGATCAAAAGTAAAATAAGCTAAAGGCCATAACTTTGCTTCACTATAAGAAAGCCACTCAAACACTTAATCTTTCCTTCACAACTCTCCTACTCTTCACTCAACAAACATCACCTCTCATCTTTGTCACTCTCGAACCAGGGAAGTCGGGTTCTAGCTTGGAGATCTAGATCAATCGTTGACTCGTTGGTCTCGTTCGTTCTCAAATCTTTCGAGTTCATCACCACCCTTCTTGGGTGCTGTAAGTTCTTCTCGACATACATTAATTCCATTCTCTTGTTCTATCTTTTATATCACACGTACACATAAGATAGCGAAATCTCTAATAAATTAGGAACCCGAGAACGTACACATGTGTAACGATATAAATTATAAAACATGATTTGTAACTTGTATAAAAGTTTAACCACATTTTCTTGAACACCATAGGTCGCATATAAATTGTTACATCACTTGACCGACCCAATGTTTATAAAAATAAGCTCATAAGATCGTAATAAGATAGTGCTAAACTTTTGCAAATTTTGAAGTCTTCGAGTTAAATATGTAAGTTATGGAAAATTAAAGGGTCTTTTTATACGTATATTGCATGCATGAAAAGATTAGGTTATGATGTGTAAGTTTTTGAAAGATAAAGTTACTTTTGTACATGTACGCATGCATGGGAAAAGTCTAGGGTCAGTTTTGCAATTATGGCAAACTTATTTTATAAAGGACATAAGAGTTTTTGTGTGAAATTGTAAACTTGAAACTTGAGGGACTAAAGGCGTAAAATGTAACTTTTGGAGTACTTTTATAAAAACAGTTTTTATCAAGGGACTAAAACTGTCAATTATGAAAACTTTGATCATGAGATACTTTTGGGTACAAAGTGTCATTTTTCCAAAGTCTAAGGGTTAAACTTGTACATTTCGTAACTTGAGGGTAAAAAGTGTAAATTTGAGAAAAATGTTTAGAAAACTTGTAAACTCATAACAACTTTATAAAAACGAGTATTTTGACGACCTATTATTCATAACGAGAATTATCACATTGATATCTAATTAAACTTATATATATATTTATAAGAAAATGAATATATGAAAATGCTATAAAATATCAACATGTCTTAAAGTAATTAAACTATCGGTAACATCGTCATATTTATAAATTAACGCTAATAACGCTCTATTGAATTTTATATTCAATACTCTATCCTTTCGGTCGTAAACCAAACGTATATCATTATTCTGAGACTTGCCATATTATATCTAGGTTTCGTGTTGAAGCCGTTGTCATATCGTATTTGCTATTGTTGTGCATTTCCTATCGTATTGCTAAGGTGAGTTCATAGCCCCACTTTTACTCTTTTAACTATTTTATAAACTCCTTGGGGGAGAATACATGCTACTACTGCTTTTATGATCACAATTGCTTGAAAACTGTTTGCTATACTCTTGATATTATGACTGCTAAGTTGCCACCAAAAGTCCCCTTCATCATGAACCATTAATCACTTGCGAGTGAACGCAAATATCGTGGATAGTACTATGGGAATTGACGACCTCGACTCGGTTATCGGAAATAACCGGCGCGCACTATATTTGGTATCTCTATGTAATTGGCTATTACATCTCAGAGGGGCAATTTTATTTACTTACACCAGGAATTAGGTGTATGCAGTTAGTATTGGTTTCATGAGCTTAGTGCAATAATATCAACTATCTTTTATGGGCGTATAACAACGTAGCCCATGACTTCTTTTAAACTTGAAAATCTTGTGATCAACTGCTTTATTACTAAACCTATGAATTCACTCAACCATTGTGTTGACTTTTTAGCATGTAGTTTCAGGATGAAAAGGCTTATAGCTAACTCTGGAGGCGCTTGGGCATTGGCATGGCATGGTCATAGATGACTCTGATATACGTATGGGGACCAAACTTTGTTAATGGGCCATTTTCCGCAACAATTCAAACTTTGTAAACTTTGTTTTACTACAATAAATGAAATATTTTACGAAAAAGCTTTATTTTTCACTTTGTGTCATGATCCAATTGAGTAGCATCCCAAAAACCTTTTCTTCCGCTGCAAACCATTTTTGGGGGTGTTACAATAAACAACCAAATAGATTGACATAAGTCGATCTAACTATTTAAAAGGAAGTTTTAAATTGGTAAAACTATTCAACCCCCCCCCCCTTCTAGTTTTCCATATTGATAATTTCCATTTGACGTGCCGGTTGTTGTAGTATACATTGCTGAGGTAATTCATCAATTTGATTCGGATCCATTGTGAATGAACTTGAATTTGAATTATGGATGTGAGAGGAAGTATATAAATTGTGAATTTGAATTATGGAAGTGTGAAAAAAAATTGGTGTTTTAGTTGGGTATTTAATAGTGGTAAAAAAATGTTTTTGATTTTTTTTTATAAACTAGCCGTTTGAAACGAGGGGATTTAAACCCCAACAGCTAGTAGCCCTTAGGGGGGGGGGTAAAATGATTATTTATTATTTTTTTATTTTTTATTTTTTTTTTAATGCTAGTAACGCCCGTTATTGGGCTAACGTGGGCAAGATAACGTCGGTTTAACGCCTTCGCTAGTATGAGTAACGTGGTCTAACGCACGTTAATGTGGGTTTAACGCCCCCCAACGTTAACCGTTGCAAATGCTCTAATAAACTTATCAAAAGAGCCTATTAGTCTTTTATTTTCAAATAAACTGACAAACTTAGCATATAAGCTAACACAAACAACTCATTACCCTCTTAATGGCATGTAAATATGCCTCATTTTTTTTTCTTCAACTTAAGCATCCACTATTATAAACTTCTACAAAGATTTATAATTATGCCACATCACAACAAAAACCTTTTAGATTTATACACCTATTTTCACTATAAATAAACTTGTTAAAGCTTTATAAACACTACAACAATCGTGACTTTCGCCGGGGACAAGTCCCCTGTGAAAGCTTTCCCAGAGGACAAGTCCCCGGCGAAAGTGCCCCGGTAATACGCTCTCAGGAATACTTTCCCCAGGGACATGTGACCCACAACCAATTGTCACCGGTCAAACATGTCCGACGTGGCATCCGTTTTTGTCGAGGACGAGTCCCCGGGGAAACCTGTTTTTAAATATTAATTTAATCACCTAATTAGATTAGGAGTCCGACGTGGCACTTTTTTTGCCGGGGACATGTCCCCGACAAAGTTGACTACCACTGTTGAGGTAATCTTTTTCGCCGGAGTTGTAATCTCTTATAATTTTCTTATTATGTAACAGCCCAGAAAAGAAGATAATGGGTGCGGATATTTTATGCGGAAGGATGCATTTGACGAGTACTTAAGAACAATCTCTTCTCAAGGTTCTCGGATCCGCACCCAGAGTGCTCGAAAGCCGCCATGAAAAAGATCTTAGGATAAACTTGCTGGAATCACAAAACATGTGCTAGAGACAAGAGTAAGGTTGCTGGAGGCAAGACTTGAAATGGCAAGGATTCTTGACGACCACGCATGTCGGTCGGATGCATTACTTCGTGAGCTGTTAGGTGACATGGAAAATCTTCGTATGTAGTAGTAGTAGTTGTTGTTGTTGTTCTTGTAGTTGTTGTTGTTGTTGTTGTTGTTGTTGTTGATGATGTTGTTGTTGTTGTTGATCAAAGTAGTAGTTGTTTTTGTAGTTGTTGTTGTTGATGTTGTTGTTGTTCTTGTAGTATGTATCTGTCAAGTAGTTTTATAAATCAAAGAACATGCCGGATTTGTAAAGTCGTAATTCATGTTCTTAGTTAACCTGATTATGGTGTCCAAACACCTCTTTCCAATACTAAATTACATATGCTTAAAGAATGAAACTGAAGAAACAATATCATAATTAACAAACACGAATTAAGAACCATATTAATTCATCATAAATTTAATATTTTTGTTTTCCCCATAGCTATATATCTACTGCTTTCATTCAAGTCTCATCAATAAATCCCAAGCGTTGGATAACCCGAGATACAACCAAGTCAGCTGCTCAAAATTCAAGTCTTCGTTTCTTTTGACCAAATATTTTGTAACGACAGCACGATGGAACAAAGATATGCCGCTTTAATTTTAAAATAGTTTTGGGTTTTACGTAATGAAAAGATTATCCAAGCATCGGGGTTTTAGTTATGTATTAATAGTTGCAATAAAGTATAATTTTTATAAATAGCGTGTGTTTTGCCGTGGACATGTCTTCGGGAAAGGTTTGACGGGAATTTTCCCACGAACAATTACCATGCTTTTGACTTTTGTCAAATTTTGGTAAAAGTGAAACACACTTTCGGCGGGGACAAGTCCCCGGAGAAAGTTACGTTGGATTTTTGACTATCCGGTCAAAATTTGATAAAAATCCAACATACTTTCGGGAAAAGTTTGCGTTGAATTTTCCCTAACAGGTCAGCGCATTCAAGTGCCACGTCAGATTTAATTTTATCGTTTAGTGACTTTCGCCGGGGACACAAAGTCTCCGGCGAAAGTCTCCTCACCCGTTCATCCGATTATTGTAGTGAAATATATAACATAATTCAATGCATTAAATTATGAAGAGGTCCAATTGCATGTCATGTAAACATGAAATTAATATTCACTATAGTTAACAATATTATGGACATCTTCATCTTTCTATAAACCATCATAGTGATGTGAAGATTTTGATCATTAGCTTCTTTGTAATTTACAGGCTTTTATTAGACGATGTCCTTGCATTATGTAAATTGAATCTATAGCAAAAAATAATAAACTTCAAGGCTTCATGTTCGGGTTTTGGTGCGCATGTAGACGAGGATTTATGTTGAGCAACGAGTTTCATGTATTGTGTATTTAGCCTCGAGATTTGTTGCACCAAATCCATCAGTATGCTTTGCTTTTTTTTCTAATAATTTGTTTCAAATAGAATTTGTCACTAGACTTGAAATCTATTCATCTTAGTAGTTTACTTGAATTGAAATCTATTCATCTTAGTAGTTTACTTCTAACTTTGCTCGAGTTAAAACAAAAAAAATTATTTTACACACAGAAGAAAGATCAATTATCTCGAAAAGATTAACTTCTTTTTTAGAATCGCTTTTTGGAAGTCCTGGCAAAAAGCCATAGTCTCTTTCTTTTGTTTTGTGTTGAATATTATTAGACTAACTGAATGACAAATTCACAAGACTTGCAAATTCTTAACACGGTAGCAATAGTGCAATTCATCACATACGAGACTTATGGTGTACGTTAAGTTGTTAAAGTTGGAGACTTCATGAAAATTACTTCTCCCTTAGCCGGTTAATATAGAGTATTTATCTTTTCTTTCACTATGTAAACTGGTTGTATTTCTTTATTCTAACTAGCAGGGTACCCGCGCGTTGTACCCTGAAATAATAAATGTGGATTAAATTGTTGTTTAACAAAGAAATGTTTGAGGAAGGAAATAACATAAACGTAAAACACAAAGAAAATATTATTGTAGAGAATTTAATTTGACACATATCTACTTGATTAACGATTCAACAAATGTATTTCAAGTGAGATTAACTAAAGCATAATGTACAACACATTAAAGCACAAAAATTCAGACTTACAACCACATATGCATAATATACAACACATTAATACAACTCAAGTCTTTGTCATTCGTAACGGTTAAAGCTCGAACAAGGATTCGAAGAATCATGCATCCAACCAACCCCGATATCTTTAGATACTAAGTACACGCGTCCGTGATATCCCACTTCAACCTCAAATAAATAATAAAGAATTCTCGCCGTAGTCACATCTTACGGTTAAATTCCCAAATCTAGCCTTTGTTAACGGTTTAAATGAATGTGATAATGGTTTTCCGATCTTGTCAAAAATAATGTATCCCCGTGAAATTAATAACAACCAAAATACCACTCCTTTTCATCTTATCAAATTTTAGCTCATATAAAAGAATGAGATAAATTTTGATAACATTGACATCCAAAAAAAAATATACCAAGGCACGACTACACGATTTTAACCCTCGGATCCAATAATTTTGTTATAAAGTTTTGAGGCCCAGTCCAAGGTATTGCATAGCAGCCCACCAGAAATAAGTCCAACATGTTGAATCCGGTTATCCAAATCCATTTACCAGACCTAATATTACGGTATAAAAAGTACACAACCTCCCATTATATTATCCCTAATAAACGTTAACCTGTGCAGCCAAAAACAAAAAGAACCTAATCACAAAACATATTAACAATCCGCCTACTACTTTCTTCTCTCCTCAATATCCTTTTCCAGATCCAATCAATTGATCTCAATATCAATCCATCATCATCATTTATCACAACACAAGCTCAACCTACTGATTATCCAAATAAAAAACACAAGTCACCAATCGTTTTTCTTAATCACAGTTCAGCATAAAGATCTCATATGGGATCTCGGGTAGGTACCAATTTCTTGTCTTGTGTTTTCACAAAACCGAACTAAAGAAAAGATAATAACATAGTTGTTATTAATCTTGTCTTTTGTGTGTCGGATATTTATTGAAGTTCATCTTCAAAAAAATGGATCAATGATGATTTGTATTAAACTCTTTTAAGATTAGAGGAAGGTTTTTGTAAGAGTTAAAACAAATAATGGAGTATAGATTTGTTTAAAAATGGATCAATGACGAATGATGTTTGAAGTTGGTTTTGATAGATTGGTAGCCGGAATCATATTTATTGCCGGAAATAATGGAGTATAGATTTGTACATTATGCTTTACATTTTGTATTAATTGGTGATGGGGTGTATTAATTGTTTCGTCAAGAAGCTTGTATTAATGTGTTGTATATTATGCATATGTGATTGTAAGTCTGAATTTTTGTGCTTTAATGTGTTGTACATCATGCTTTAGTTCTTTCAAGTCTGAAAAGTCTGAAAATTAAATAGGAAAGAGAGTGGTTTGTGCATTATAAGTAGTATAGATAACTATCACAACAAAGATAGGATTCACATCGGCTCTAGATCATTCCAGTCTTATGGCCAAATGCCCCACAACGATCTTTGTTAGTGCAAATGTTACGATGTTTAATCTATACAATGTCTTTGTATTTTAATGATGACAAACATGTAATTTGTAATATATAACGTAAAATGCACAAGTTACTCGTTTACACAAATCATCATTGCATGACGCATCAACATCTCTCGACGGCTCAAGTCTGAATCACTTAAGGTATGTACAAACAATACTTCAAACTTGCTAAGTGATCAAAGAATTATTTTTGTCCTTAAACCTCTCATTTTTATAAATGTGACAAAACTTGTTTACAAAAATAAATTATACAAATTATTTTTGTAATTATAAAGAAATGTTTTAATAAGAAAAATAAATTTGAATTTTGAAATCCCCCAACAACTACTTTTCCCACCCAATTCAGATAAATTTTCACTAGATAACATTTCACCACTAAAGGACAAAAATGTCAGGATGTCCCTTAAATAGGCTTACGGTCTCATATATATATATATATATATATATATATATATATATATATATATATATATATATATATATATATATATATATATGGGACCGTCCGAAAATTAAAGGACCCTCTAGCTCTGGTTATAAATAATGCACTATTTTCACAGTAAAGATCTGTTCCTCTTTAGCACAAAACTTTTTGTTCTCTCCCAATCTCCCATTTCACCTTCTTTGATCACATTAACTTGTTTGAATCTTGTTTAAACGTGATTCTTTCTTCCTCCCCTCAAGTGCAAAGAGAAGAACATTCGTTATCATCTAGATACGAAGATATGTAATCGAGTTAGTCCATGTGTAACATTGGTTACATATAGATCGAGTCTATATCCTTCAATCATGTGTAATTGGGTAGATCCGACTTGTGTGTAAGTTCGAAATTGTGTAGTGTATAGATCCAGACAATGTATAAGTCCGTGTGGTGTTGTATGAAGATCGGGTAGACCGTGTAGATTAGGTAGATCGTGTTATTTTCAAGGTGACTGTAATGAGATATTGATTCTATGGCAAACGGAAGGAAAATGAACAAAGTAAATAAGTACGTAGGTTTTTTGAGATCCATGGAAATGCTCGGTAATATTGACCTGTTAACTAATAGACGGGTTGACTTAGGGTGTGTCTTATGTGATAAACTATTTTATATCAACCTGTTATCGTATTGACACATTAACTAATTTACACCCACCCCAACTGTAATTGATGCATATTACGTGATAAACTATTTTTGGCCGAAATTGTTTGACCCGACCTGTACCAAAGTCACTTGTTATGTCAACCCGTCTATTAGTTAAGCCAACATAGATTGGAAGCATCACTCAACCGCATATAATCGATTAAGAAATAACCTGTCCTTATTCAAATGGTGTAGCCTTTGAAAGCCTCAAGGTGCTTTTCCGATTGATGCATCGCTTGGCTTTACAATAGCACCAATTAAGCAAGTGTTCCTACAAAGACAATTTAATAAAGAATATAAAGCTTACAAAGAATGTATGTAGCTATATCAAATATTCATATTTTCTCATTATAAAAGTGCACTTTTGCACATTCTGCTAAAATTATACTAAAACAACCATTGACCTTGTAACAAAAGTGGTACTACGTAATAAGTAACTCAATCGTATCTCTGGTTAAGGTACTGTGACAATCCAGCTCTGGTGATACCATCTAACTCTCTCAGATTAGTCACATACCCGCTTACCAATTTACTTTAAAAAAATTATCAAAAAAACCAAACATACATAGCTATTCTTTTAATTCAATATCTTATTCTTTAACCAAATTTATCGCATATAAATAAGCATGATCAAAATCTATAACTTGTGGCTTATAAAAACAACATATCCCAATTGATCATACCCGAAATTATCTGCTTATAAGTCAAGAATCCATCAATATAAAGCATATGAAAAGGCAACATCTAAACAAATGACAAAGTGAAGCATAACGTGTTTGGTAATCGTAACTGCAACCTGTACCATGTCTAAAGTTGTATAATATGAACAAACCTTCATAAAAGAATCATTCAACTTTTAATAGCAAAGGTTATTGGGTTGCCATTCCGTACACACCTGCTACTTGCAATTTAATATCTTTTGTATAATGTATTCACTATGTGACCAACAAATGAATAATGTAAGGATCGGATTAAACTCAATTACAATATAATTTTGTTTCCATACATGTAACTGAAATGCCAAAAAGAAATTCTTGGTCAAAATCATTAAAACACTCTCTTGAATGAATGAAGATGGCCTTATTACAACACACAAGCGTTGAGCGCAAGCGTATCTTTATCTTCAGGAGGTTGTTTTTCTTTTCGGTTGCACCTTCATCTTTCTTACCCTCACCTGAAAAATATCAAACACTACCCTTCATTAGTTGAAAAACCTTTATTAAGTACCAGCTGCATATATCAAATATTCGTATTTTCTCATTATAAAAGTGAACTTTTGCACATTCTGCTAAAATTATACTAAAACAGCCATTGACCTTGTAACAAAAGTGGTACTACGTAATAAGTAACTCACCGCATCTCTGGTTAAGGTATTGTGACAATCCAGCTCTGGTAATACCATCTAACTCTCTCAGATTAGTCAAACAGTACCTGAAACAAATTCAAAATTCCTGATTTCACATACCCGCTTACCAATTTACTATAAAAAAATTATCACAAAAACCAAACATACATACCAAATCTTTTAATTCAATATCTTATTCTTTAACCAAATTTATCGCATACAATCAAAGAATTCATGATTAACGGCCTCTTAAAATCAGACGATATCAAGAAAGATGAGATTCATAGACATGACCAACTAACCTGGGTCACGAAGCTCATCGGAGTCAGCCAAAGAGTGTCCTCTGAAACACAATTATATTGATGATTAAAAAAACAACACATCAAAATAATTGTAATTTTCATCACATAAATCGAAACCCTAAATTTTAAAATTAAATTAATACTTACCAATTACTCCATGATCGGTATTCAAAAAATTATTTGAAGGAGCAATTGATTTGAATTCTTTGATTGGTGATTCAAAACTTCAGAGTATAGGGTTAAAATCATGAGTGTATAGAAGAAGCTATTGTGTATGTTTTTTGAATCAGAGAGATATGCTTTTGAAGGTTCTTGAAACTGAATTGAGAGTGTTGGAGAAGATTTGAATGGGATGAAGAAATTGATATTAAAAATGATAAATGCTCATCAATACTTTACAAAGATAACTCATCAAGGAGCGTGTATATGTGTGTTGACTTGTTATTATAGTTTTAGAAAAAGTATAGTGTTAATACAAATATCGTCATTAAACGTTATTTATATTTTATGATCTTTACCTAAGTTTTGTTAACGACAAAAGTAAATTTAATATTTATAAAGCTTAAAGCTTGTCAAGTTTAATAGATATTAAAACAAGCTTTTCAAATAATATCTTCATCACTCAAGCATTTACATTTTGATTAATCATATTTTGATATGACTCTAAACCATAATGTATGTTAGTATTTTTAGTTCAAGAATGTTTGGTTTCTTAAAACAAAACATTACATATGTATTTTAACATATTTCTAAAAATAGAAAAACAAACACATGACATCATGTAGTGCATCATTGAAATCCTTAGATAATTTCACTAGATACTTTGTGTAGATTTAGACTCTACATATCTTACACAATCTTGGATAGATACGGTTGACTTTGGTAAGATTTTGGTGATCTTACTGTCAGACCCTGGCGGCACCAAATATTAACACGACGAACCCTTTGAGGGGTCCGTGGTCCGTGGTGCTGTGAGAGCATTTTGGCTATAAATAGCAAAGCCAAACCAAGTTGTTTTTCATCCCTTTTTATTATATTCACATACATTCCTTCTCTCTAGCATTTCTAACTCAGTTTCATATCATATTAGTGATCTCTTTTGTAGCAAACAAGATCAAGGAATATTCAAGCTTCAACAAGTTGTTGGAAGTCTTATTTGTTTGTTGTTGTATGATCTTGTGTTGGTTCATACATCATTGTTGTAACAAACCATTATAATATTGTGAGCGTGAGTGGTTAGTATTTTAGTCCTTAATATACATTGTGTGTGGGAGTGGTTGTACACTTGTACCCTTGAAAAGAACTCGACATCTAGCTTAGTGTCGAAATAGTGTAAGCTTAAGTGTAAAGGTTTCTCCGCCGGTGAAAGGAGCTTGTTGACTAGTGAAGTTAAACACTCGAGTGTGAGACTCGAGGAGTGGAGTAGGGCAAGGAAAAAGAGTCCTTGTAGACCGAACCACTATAAACAACTTGTCGTGGTTTGATTGTTTCTTTCCTTATCTACTCTTTATATATTGTTTGCATATTGATTATCATTCACTAACATATCTAAGATCAATATCAATTGATCTTTCAATAAGTTTCAAAACAAAGTTTTTAATCGGTAAACTATTCAACCCCCTTCTAGTTTTCCACAATTGGTACCAGAGCCTCGTTGCTCAAGAATTTCTAAAATATATTGTATTTTATAAACTTGAAACGATCCATGGATTCCGAAACTTTAAAGAAGGGCAATCTATGCAAAGACCACCACTCTTTGAAACCAATGGATTTATCTATTGGAAAAACCGCTTTGAAACATATGTAAAATCAAAAGATATAGATCTTTGGTTTGTTATAGTTAAAGGAGACTTTAGTCTACAACAAAAGATATTTCTATTGATGATCAAAAAAATTAATAGCTAAAAATAATGAAGCTAAAATGATGCTTTATAATGCTTTGCCTAGAAAAAATATGAAAGAATTTTTATGTGTGAAACCGCTAAAGACATTTGGGAATCTTTGATTATTACACATCAAGGAAATTAACAAGTCAAGGATAACAAAATTGATCTTCTTGTTCAACAATATGAACAATTTGTTATCCTGAAGATGAAACCATTGATTGTGGCTTTGCTCGCTTTAATACTATTATTACATCTCTTAAAGCACTTGATGAATCTTTTCGTAGTAAGAACTTTGTCAAGAAATTTCTTAGAGCACTCCATCCAAAGTGGAGAGCTAAAGTGACGGCTATTGAGGAATCAAAAGATCTCTCAAAAGTGACACTAGACGAGCTAATCGGAAACCTCAAAGTACATGAAATGGTGATGGAGAAAGATTCGGAAATCATCAAAGGAAAAGAGAGAAAATCAAATTCGTTGCTCTAAAAGCAAGAACGGAATCAAGTGATGATGACGAATCTTGCTCCGGTAGTGAAGATGAGGAGTATGCCATGGCCGTTAGAGATTTCAAAAAGTTCTTTAGAAGAAGAGGAAAGTTTGTAAGACAACCTCGAGAAGAAAAGAAGCCATTCCGAAAAGATCGGGATGACAAAAAGGGTAAAGGTGAAAGAAAGTGTTTTAGATGCGGTGATGCAAGTCATCTAATAGGAGATTGTCCCAAGCCACCTAAAAGAAAAACTCAACGAGCTTTTGTAAGTGGTGCTTGGAGTGATAGTGAGGATGATGAAGAATCAAGCAAGGATGAGATCGCTCTAATGGCACATGAATCAAACGAGGTACATTCCGACTCATCTTATTCCTCTATTGATGATGATACTTTGCAAAAACAATATAATTAATTGCATGAGCTTAGTCTAAAAATCATAACCAAAAATAAGTTTTTATAAGACTAAAAAGGAATTTTTAGAAAATGAAGTATATGAGTTAAAAGAAAAGGCAAAACGATTAGAAAAGGGAAAAGCAAATGACGATGATTGCAAATCATGTCAAGAGCTTAATCTTGAAATAGAAAAACTAAAGCTCACACAAGATGTTCTAATCGAACATAATTCTAAATTTAAAAGGTTTAACAAAAACATTGCTTGTACCGATGAAATAGTTAGAATTCAAAAAACACCAGGAAATATGAATGGACTAGGATTTAATGAAATATTAATTCCAAAGAGTCAAACCAAAATGGCCGAAAAAGACAAACAAATCTGTCAAAAGCTGCTGCAGTATAGCACGGACCAGACGGACCCAAAAATAGGGTTCCGTCCTTTGTAAAGATTGGTGCCGTGGGGACTGCAGCAGGACATAATGTTTTCAATACGGACCGTAGTGAATTTGTCAAAGTAACAAAGAAAACCAAGGATAATGTTAAACCAAAACCCGTTGTTACATCAGGAGTAGGTCTTGCTTGAAATGAATTTAGATCTAAAACTACTCAACAACGACATAAAACACCTATTGCCAAACGCCCCTTTCCTAAGAGTAACCACAACATACAACCCAACTATCAACATAACGGTTGGAATCAAAACTTCCCTAGACCATACCAAACTCCTGATTACATGTCATGGAACCCTTACCCATCATTTTCATACATGAACCAAGTAAATGGTATGTTTAACCCAAACGGACCCATGAGATATTGGGGACCAAACGCTTGAATTGTTTGTGTCTTAGGTATGCTTGAAAGTTGGATTGGAACCCGATGAGTGGATAAAAGATAGTGGATGCTCACGACACATGGCGGGTAACAAAAGCCTCTTCTCAACATACCAAGAGTATGATGGAGGTAATGTCACTTTTGGTAGCAATCTCAAAAGCAAAATCATTGGCAAAGGTACGATCGCTCATAACTCCCTAACTATTGAAAATGTTGCTCATGTCGATAGGTTAGGATTTAATCTACTTAGTATTAGCCAATTATGTGATAAAAGGTATAAAGTACTATTTTAAGAAAATGGTGGTAAAATACTAAAAGATGGTATCACCATAGCTAAAAGAGTTAGGAAAAATAACATATACGTCATGAAAATAGATAAAACATCAAATGACAAAATTTGTCTAACAATATTAGATGATAGCTCAACTCTTTGGCATAGACTCTTAGGTCACGCTAATATGAGACTTATCCAAAACATATCTTCAAAAGAGCTAGTTAGGAATTTACCAAAACTTAAAAATGATCAACATTTTTGCGACGCTTGCAAAATTGGTAAACAAACTCATGGTAGTAATAAGGCTAAAAACATGGTGTCCACATCTAAGTGTCTAGAACTTTTGCATATGGACTTGTTTGGTCCATCCGCTATAAGAAGCTATGGAGGCAACTTATACACTTTGGTCATAGTAGATGATTACTCAAGGTTTACTTGGACATTATTTTTGAAAACTAAAAATGAAGCTTTTGATAAATTTGAAATTCTTAGCAAGAAAATTCAAAATCAACTAGGTGTTAACATTGTGTTGATCCGAACGGATCATGGTCGTGAATTTGACAATGAAACACAATTTGGAAACTTTTGTGATACAAATGGTATAACACACAACTTCTCGGCTCCTCAAACACCTCAATCAAATGGAGTTGTAGAACGTAAAAATAGAACCATTCAAGAAATGAGTAGAACAATGCTTAATGAACAAAACATTCCTCAAAAGTTTTGGTGTAACGCCGTTGACACTTCTACATATATTTTGAATAGAGTCTTAATACGTCATTTCTTAAACAAAACACCATATGAACTATATAAAGGTAAAAAACCAATTTTAGGATATTTTAGAGTGTTTGGATGTAAATGTTTCATTCTTAATACTAAAGACTATCTCACCAAGTTTGACCCAAAGTCTTATGAAGGTGTATTTTGGTTACTCACAAACTAGTAAAGCTTACATTGTCTTAAACAAAGAAACAATGAGAGTCGAGGAATCGTTGAACATAACATTCAACGAAAGTCCACCTCCCTCTAAGACATCACCTTTGGTAGATGATGACTTAGTTGAAAGTCAACTTGTAGAAAGTCTAGAAATAATTGAAAATGACAAGGAAGATGAACCATTAAATAATGAAATTTTAAACATCAAAGAATCCAAAAGTCATCCTTTAGAAAAGGTCATAGGACAACTAAATCAAAGAACGTTAAGATCACAAGCCCAAAATCAAAGTAATCATTTTTGCTTTGTATCTACCATTGAACCGAAAAACATAAATGAAGCAATAAAAGATGGATCTTGGGTAATTGCTATGCAAGAAGAGTTAAACCAATTCGTTAGAAATGATGTTTGGAAGTTAGTTCCAAAACCTAAAGATCAAACTATAATTGGAACGAAATGGGTTTTTTGAAATAAAATGGATGAAAATGGTGTAGTGTCTAGAAACAAAGCTAGGCTTGTCGCACAAGGTTATAATCAACAAGAGGGGATTGATTATGATGAAACTTATGCATCGGTAGCTAGGCTCGAGTCTATTAGAATCTTACTTGCATATGCATGTGCTTATGACTTTAAATTATTTCAAATGGATGTTAAGAGTGCATTTCTTAATGGGTTTATTAACGAAGAAGTGTATGTTGCTCAACCTCACGGTTTTACCGACTTTGAGAAACCACATCATGTCTTCAAACTCAAGAAGGCATTATACGGTCTTAAGCAAGCACCAAAAGCTTGGTACGATAGACTTAAGACTTTTCTTGTTGAAAACAAATACACCATGGGATTAGTAGATAATACTCTTTTTACCAAGAAAAAGGAATCACACATTATCATTGTTCAAATATACGTTGATGACATCATATTCGGATCAACTTGTCAAGAGCTATGTGATGATTTCTCTAAAATCATGCACGATGAGTTTGAGATGAGTATGATGGGTGAGTTAAACTTCTTTCTAGGACTTCAAATTAAACAACTAGAAGATGGCATATTCTTTAACCAATCTAATTCTGAGTCTTGAAGACTCAAAACCAACCAAGACACCCATGTCTTCGGACACTAAACTTACCAAGGATGAGGAAGGTGAATCGGTAAATAACACTAAATATAGAGGAATGATTGATAGCCTACTCTATCTCACGGTTATGTTTAGTGTTTTTCTATGCGCTCGCTTTCAAGAAAATCCTAAGGTATCACACTTAGAAGCCTTGAAAAGGATTTTTCGATACATTAAGGGAATGACATGTTTAGGATTATGGTATCCCAAAGGAACAGGTGTAGAAACTATAGTGTATGCCGACTCGGACCATGCCGGTGACTATGTCGATAGAAAAAGTACAAGTGGTATTTGCACTTTTGTCGGACATTGTCTCACCTCATGGTTTGCTAAGAAACAAACGACTCTAGCTATCTCAACTACTGGCCGTTTAATACGCCTCACCGAAAAGCATGTCAACAAGCTCTTTGGATGAAGCAAGCTCTCGTGGATTACGGAATTCATCTCAACGATATCGTTATATTTTGGGACAACAAAGGAGCTATTGATCTCAGCAAAAATCCCGCTCAACATGCTCGCGAAGCATATTGAAATCCGTCATCACTTTCTTCGCGACAATGTTCAAAAAGGAAACATTTCAATTGAGAAAGTATCCTCCGAAGACAACATTGCCGACATTCTAACCAAGCCTCTCAAACGAGAACCATTTAATCTTCTTAGACTTGGTTTAGGGCTAATGGAACCAAACATGTAGTTAAAACATAGTCTAAAACCTTAGAACAAACAAAACAAAACAAATTAGTTTAAACCTCAAGCACTCGTTCCCCACGGCACTAGTCGACAACAAAGACGGAACCAATTATTTGGTGCCGCTCGTCCGTGACAACAGTAGCAAAATTACTACATACAAAACATCTTTTTCCTCACAAACCACTTTACCAAAACGTTTCAACATCATACCTAACTCATTTTTGACACTTTCTCACCCACTAATCACTGAAGATAACATCATTGTAAGTATCCTAACTACATTTCATCTCTTAATTCTGAGTCTAGGATTCCAATTTGTGCACAAAATCATTACATGGGGATTATGTATATTCTTGTACAAAACATGGATTCAATTGGTAAATTGCATAACTAGTTATTGAAATTAGGTACTACATTGTCACATTGCATAAACAAATCATGTTTTCCACTAATCAAAAGATAATAACTATAAGGCCTAATTCTAAATAACCAAACACCCAATGTCAAAAAATTTGAAATGCTTCTCACTTGTAGGAAAACAAATTTTCATTGTTAATACAAATAGAAACATAAATTTTCATCACTTGCATAATGCTCTTGAATACTAAAGGTAATGCATAACTAATATGCATTCCCGGGTATATTCAAATGAAGCCACATTGAATTAGGGGCATTTGGGTTATCTCATGCCGTTTGCCAAACACCCCCACTAAAAACCATTTTATGCATAAAATGAGTAGAGATAACCGCAACTCCAAATCGTTTTCATATAGGCACACACTAGAACCAAAACACTAAGTTTATTCTTATTTTTAACATGTAAATTCTTGCTCATAGGAATAACAATGGTAGCCGCAAGATTCTATGATCATAAGGACACTCTTAACTACATTCCCAAACATCACAAAACCAAGGGCCTTTCCAAAGAACAAGTCAAAATCTTTAAGAGTCTTGAGCAAAGATACTTCCATGAGGGTAGAACCATTCACTCCTCCTTTGTCGACGGAACCAATCTCCGTCAAGAACTTGCCACCATTCACTTCGATTGTCTCCTTGACATCGATGAACCCATTTGCCCTAGGTTTGTTTTAGAATTCTATGCTAGTGTTACGGCTTTCATTGATGAGGATGATGAATTTGGTCTTAGGTTTAGGATCAATCAAAACGACTACTCCATCTCTTTAAGCCAATTTGCTCAAGTGCTAGGAGTCCCCAACCAAGGTACATGTGTCAATTCGGATAAGTGATTGTTAATGCAAATATTACGATATTTAATCTGTACAGTCTCGTTTGTTTTGATTGATGACAAACATGTAACTTGTAATACATAACGTAAAATGTACAAGTTACTTGTAATTACATTTGTCTCAACATACATTCAACACCTCTCGATGTCTCAAGTCCTCGTATGTTACAACACAGGTTCGCACATGTTTGTTATGTGGCATTATGATAAAACCCATTAACAAATCATATAGAATGTTTAAAATACGTTTAGAGTCACTAATTATTTTAATAGGTTAACCATTCTATTTAGAACCTCATTTTACATTTTGCATTCACAAGTATTTCAAAAGGTAACTAGATATTTTATTAACTAGTTACATAATACATTTTACAAGTTTACCTTGATAAACCTTTTAATCTAAAAGTGGAAATACATGTTACATCATGTCATGCATCATCTTTGAAATCCTTGGAAGATCACTTGAATATTTTGGTTAGATTGACACTCAATACATCAAATGTGATCTTAGTAAGATTTGTTAATATCTTGGAAAGATTTGAAGAAAGATTTTTTAGATTTTATGTCGACCCCACTGGCACAAAATGGTACACTCGGGCGGAACCCTTGTAGGGTTCCGTGGTCCGTGGACGCTCCTGTCCATTTTGGCTATAAATAGCAAGCCAAACCAAGTTGTTCATTCATCCCTTCAACACACTTTCTCTCTACCCTTCTTGCATCATTTAGATCTGTAGATAACAATGTAGAAACATACATTAATCACCTTCACCATCACATGATCATAATGCTTCTAACATTCATCTTTGTTGTAAGCATACTCTACATCTTGATCAACCAAGGAAAGCTTGGGGATCTAGCCATCTCCACTCACCACAAGCTGAAGATCTATCACAACAAGTTTAGGGAACTTGTGATCTTCATCATAAAGGCTTCCTATCAATGGAAGATCATTTAGAAGTAGTGGTATGTGCTAAAACACATACCTTTTCTTTATCAAAATAGACCCAAAATAACCAAGAAAGAGCCGTTTATTGCTAATATTTGTGGTTTTCTTGAGTTTGTGCTTGTGCAGGTATGGATATGTAAAAACACGAAAAAAAGGAACCAAATCGATGTAACTGAAAGCACGAGAGATCATCAAGAGAGTTTTAGCCGGAAATTTTAAGGTCAAGATTGTGCATTTTGGAAGATATTATTCTCTAAGGGTGATTTTAGAAGTTACAAAATCAAGTTTGAAGAGATGTCGAGATCACCCCTGGACTTTGAGTATTTGGCGCTTTTTAGACCTTGAAGATTCAGAATTTACAAATTCACCCTTGGTTTATTTGAGAATGACAAAAACAACCCTTGGATTACATTTTCAGTTTTACACCTTTAGTCCTTTGAAATTGGAAAATACACTTTAGGTCCCTAAATTACTACTTGGATTACTTACTAGTCCTAAACCATTCACTATCTCTTGGCCCAAACCAAACTACAATTACCCGGCCCAAAATAAACTTAACCTTTACCCTAAGATATCATATCCCAACCCTAACACCATTTTTTAACCTGTGTCAACTCTCACATCAACCCGGTCAAAACAAGTTAAACAAATATATTAAAATCACGCGCGCTTGTTTTTTCCCCCAAACCCAAATAAACCCAGATAATAAGAACCCTAAAACACCCCTTAGATCAATTGGCCAAATACACTGTCATTAAGGGTAATTAGGTAAATTCCCTGACACCACTCTGACACACGGATGCCAGCTTGGCAATCCGTGTGTTAGTCCCCTATTCTTGCTTCATTGGATCAAGAGACGGGCTTAAGTGATCCAAGGGTTTAAATGAATGGATGATGTATAAGGATGATCCAAGGGTGGAAAAGGTATCAAGAGAAAGCACATATCTCAACTTTCTAGATGATTCCAAGGCTCAAGCAGATGGCTATTTAAACCCTTTCTGTTTCACATTGTTATCAAGTAGTTTTGTAGTGAGATAAAGTAGTATTAGGATTAGAATAGTAGAGTAATTTTAAATGTTTTTAATGTTTTTAAGTCTAAATTCAGTCATTTAATTCTTGTACTCAAATTCCATTATCAATATAATCATTTTGTTTGAAGTCTTAATTTGAATCTAAATTCTGTTTTTAGCTGTTATTAACTCATTTTAATCTTAAAATACTCTCTTTGTTCAGTTTTTCTCTTTATTGATACTCAAAATTTCACTTCAGTCAACTTAAGTTTAATTGCAGATTGATAGTTAGATCAATATTGATTGCTGTATGGTAATAGTTATGGGTTAATGTTGATTCTCAGATGGATTTAAGTTGGTTCTCAGTTGGATTCAGATTAGAATAAGTTAGGATAGTGGTACCTTTTGATCTCAGTTAATCACAGGACTTTTGTAAGTATTGTTTACATTTCCATATCTGTTTTTGCATCAGTTATAGTAGTTTCATTTTAAGTTGTTACATTTGGCTCTCTTAGTTTAGTTTGAGTTTTCTAAATCTGTATTGAGGTGGTTAATGTTCCAGTTTAAAGTTTTGCTTTATAAAATTTCATAACAGGATCAATAAGTAGTGTTTGGAACTGAGATTATATATGTGTTAGAGGCTATTTAGGATTTGGAATTCTGTTGCATCATCTTAATCTAGGTTGATTGAGCATTACTGTTTCATCAATTTTCTTTTTAGAACACCTTAAGTCAAAATTTTCATTCATCTGAGCTTAATACAGATCCTGATTTAAACAGTTGATTCCATTTTGCATATAAGTTAGGATATAGGTACTCTAGCTATAGGTAGTTTCATTTCTTCATTTAACATCAGTTTCAATCCAATTAGAGTCACTAGAATCTCATAAAAGTCAAACATCAAATCTGTCATGAAGTCAAAACTGCTTAAAAAATCATGTTTTTGCAGATCTTGTAACAACTGTACAGGTTTTATTTCAACTAGTTAAGGTCTCAAAGTTGGTCAAATCGTAGTCTGCTAGGTAGTCTTCTAGACTACATTTCTGTTTTTAGCTTAAGCTTGTCTGATAAGCTCATAGATTAGCTCAAACAGTAGGTACCCAGTTCACTGTCTGTTGCATCAGTTACCTTATATGTCTTAGCCAGTTCTTGTTTGATCCATATCTGCTTCATTACTAGTCATCATTAGCTAAAACTTTGGATTTATGCTCTCTGCTAGGTTGTCTTGAGATTCCCACTCTTGTTTTTCCTTTAGCTTAACAAATAAGCAGTTTGCAAGTGCTTAAATGTAGGGTCTGAGATCTGTTTTGACTTAAGTATCAGTTTGCTCAAATCTTAGGTAGACTTCTCATTAGGTGTTAGAATTAGCTATAACAGGTTGCTTTAGAGTAGTTTAACTATTATTTAGCTCATATAATCAGTTGGTCCCTTGTCTTGCTTATTAGCTTATTCTTAAGTGCTTATTCCATATCATTTTACATAGCAGCCTTCATATTTCACATATAAGCCCTTGTTTTCTTATTTTTTATAGCTTTAGAACAATATTTTAGAATTTCCCTGAAGTTTTCATGATTATTGGTCACTGTTCACTATTTTTCTAGATTTAAAATAGATTTTAATCACTTTTAAATACCTTTAATTGCAATTAATTGAGAAAAAGTTCCAAAAATTAATTTTTCAATTTTAATAGTTTAAGATAAATATAAAAAGCATAAAAAATATTTTTCCTTATTTTTCCTCTTTTATTTGGTATTTTTCACAATTTAAATTAGATTTAAATAGATTTAAATTCATAGAAAATAGGAAATTAATCAAAAAATTACAAAAATAGTTTTGAAAAGTCTTTTATGATATTTTAGATTTTTAGAAAGTAGTTCCATAATTTTCCCCTTTGTTTTGATAATTTTTAGTTAATTAGTTTATTTTTATTAGTTAATAATTAGTTTTTAATTATAATAAAATCAAGAAAAATCCTAAAAAAATAGTTTTAATTCATATTTAGTTTTCTAATATCATTTTTAGAGTAAAAGCTAGTTTAGGTTATTTTTAGGATCTAGATTAGACGTAGTTGCTTTTTATTCGCGTTTAATTCCCGTTTTTGCGTTTTAGTGTAGAATTGCGTAGTTTGCCATAGTTCTTAGGTTTTCCCGTAGACTTTATTCCTTTATGCTTTCCTTATCCCGTAGTTTAGAATATATCATCTTATGCCCTTTTTCTTATTCGAATCCCGATATTTGAGACGTGAGTTGGAAATTCCATTCAACCCTCGTTCGGAACGATCTCGGTGCTCAAACCTAACACGTTTGAGTTACCCTTATACTACACAACTTCTTATTATTGGTTTTCTCTCGAAATCAATTTTTGGCGCCGCTGCCGGGGATTGTTTTGTTAATTGAAATCAATTTTTGGCGCCGCTGCCGGGGGGGCTTGTAGCGAGGTTTTGTATTCGCCTCAGATCGCGTGCATTTGAAGATCCTTCCCCGAGTGAAGTTCCCGTTGTTTTTGTAAATATATATATTTGAAAAACCCAAAAACATCTAAAATCCAAAACATTCTTCCTAGAGTGTTTACAAAACCATAAAAATTAAAAAACCAACAAAAGAACTGAAACGTCAATTGTTACGTCGGCTCACCTTGAAGGTACAACCTATACACGGGGTATAAGGAAAGTCTTGACATTAAATTGCGGACTGAAGAACGATCCACTCTTCGTTCCCGCTCCGCTACGCGACTTTTGAGAGCTACGAAGAGCACCGGTTGCGGACGGTTACAAAAATATTGTGTTTTCTTTTATAAAACCAAAAAAGATTTTCCTTTTCAAAATTTGTTTTAAAGCCAAAAAATAATCTTCGATTTCCTCTTAATGTTTAATTCTTATCTCTTCACCCTCTAATTTGTTTAATTCTCCACAATGCTCGATTTCGCACCTTTTGATCCCCATGATCCTCGGACCATGGAGGATTTCTATCGTCCCTCACTTATCAAGTAGAGGAGGACCGAT
Organism: Chrysanthemum makinoi; assembly: GCA_910596185.1. NCBI lineage: Eukaryota > Viridiplantae > Streptophyta > Magnoliopsida > Asterales > Asteraceae > Chrysanthemum > Chrysanthemum makinoi. Next base: position 197,962,975 of record OU343216.1, on the reverse strand, counting down.
CGTTCGGGAACCAAGTTTAGATTGAAAATCGTTATGGTTCATCTTATTCGACAACATTGTCAATTTCATGGATTTCACGACGAAGATGCTAATGAGCACTTGAACAAGTTTTTATCTATCACTCAATCCATGAAACAACGTGGCCTTTCTCAAGATGATATCCGATTGAATCTCTTCCCCTTCTCTTTAACCCACGAAGCTGAATCTTGGTTTTACACCCTTGAAAAACATTCAATTCATACTTGGGAAGAGATGTTCCGCAAGTTTCTTTCAAAATACTTTCCATATTCGAAAACGATGCAGCTGAGGAAAGCAATTCTTAATTTCCAACAATTACCCAAGGAATCTGTATTTGAAGCTTGGGAAAGATTCAAATCGTTATTACAAAAATGTCCCGATCATCAATTTTGCGGCTTGATCAAATCCTAACCTTTTATCATGGTATCACTACGATTGATCGAGACAAAATCATGTTGGCACCGGTGGAAATCTAATGCGGAAGACACCTCAAGAAGCTTACGATTTGATCGAGAATATGACACAACATCATTATCAGTGGGATGCCGACGTTTCTTACGATTCTACCACTATGTTGAGTGATCATTATTCGAAAGTTTCCGCTATGATTGCTCAAATTGACGTCTTTGGAAAGCAAGAAAGCTATATCACCATCATTATCAACAAAGACCAAGTTATCCTTCCACTTTTTACTATTCTGACTCTGACGATAGTGATGACGATGAACCATTTGAAGAAGAGAACGTAAAGATCGATCCGCTCATTAACAAACCTTCGGATACCTTGTCAATGGGGGATAAGGAAGTCGAATGCACTCCTCTTGAGAATATTGATGACTTTGTTCCAATCCCAAGGGTATCTGAGACACCTTTTGATTCGATTTCAGAAACTTTCAAAATAACCTTCACAAATCCTTTGTTTGAATTCGATTCAGAATGTACTCTCAATTTTGACAATCAAATCTTTGATGAGGAAAGTGATGAGTCCGACACGGAGACCATAATGGAAAAGGTGCAAGTTCATAGTTTACAAAGTACCGCACAAATCCCACCTCCGTTTGTATCGATTGAAGAAATTCAAGAAGTAGAGCCGTCTAATGGAAATCCTTCGGAGCCCGAGCTCAAGGATTCGTATCTTGATTTACATCTCGAGGAGTTCTCCGATGAACTTTCTCATATCATATCTCCTCCGGAGTATGATCGTTTCTACTTTGATATTGAGAAAGATTTTAGTTTGGGAGAAGAGCAGCCCTCTCAAAAGAGTTCCGTTATTGATGACATCAACCCACCTCTTCCTCCCGATATCTTTGTTGAAAATCACCCAATGAGCTTAAATGTTCAAAATCAGATTAAGGAATTTGCTTTTGAAGATGAAGAATGGATCCTAATTGTTATCAAAATCTTTATTCCATTTCTTCCATATAATGTGATTTCTCCTCTTCTTCACTCTTACGGGAGTGAGGATACCATCTTTGACCCCGGTATCACCGCTTTTCCTTTTAAGAACCGTGGGTATCTCATCGGAGATGGAACTTCTTATGTTTCATTGTTTATCCAAACTCTTGAACGAAAGTCCCATGGAGATTATCTTTCCACTTGCTTCCCCAAGGACAAATAATTGGGACGAGTCATGCTAGCGACTCGGGTGATCAAAAACTTAAGAGCCGTGGGAGGCACCCCATGCTTATCCATCTATCTTCTTTCTATTTTCTAATAAGTGACGTGAAGGGGTCCGCTTCTTCGATTTCGTGTTTGGTTGTTTGTGATGTTGTGTTTAGGATGTTCCCGATATGAAGACTCTTGTGCTCGAAGTTTGTCATTTTCTCTACTCGAGTTTCATGATCGATGCTGATGAAATCCGATATCCTAATCTTATCGACTAACGTTTATCTTCTAGCATACTTAATAAACGGCTTTTAGATTTTCGTGATACCCTTGCTTTAAACATTGAGGACAATGTTCCATTCTAGTCTGGGGTAGGGTAATCTTCGATTTGATTTGACCGCACTTGCTTATTCTTTGTCGTGTTTCTCTGAACCCGCTTTTCCTAGAAAATGAAAAATTGTGCAAAAATGAGCAAAATTTAAAAATTTTGTAAGCTTTTGTTAAGTCTTTTTGATTGAAAAGTTTTGCTAGTCTCTTAGATTAGAAGCTATAAAATGCTAATTCTAGCTCAAAAGGCCAAGATTTTGCAAGTTTCCTCGAGCTGACTTTAAATATGCATGACTTGATTTCATTAGATCTAAAACATTTGCTAAGTTAATATATGTTTTGACACCTTGATTGACTTTTCACTGTGAGAGTAGGAATGGAATTTTGACTTGACCGGGCGTGTTGAGCCCTAGCTTGTTCCCTTAACCATAGGTAATCCTAAAAAATTATCGGCTACAAGCATCCTTGCGGATCTCATATTTGGGATTTAAATTTGCAGAGATCGAGAAATGATAGAGTTACTTATGAGTTTAGATGCTAAGCGTGGAGTAGTTGGTTCTCTTTAGAGCCCATCGAAGGTACTTATGGCTTTTGTTCCCACAAAATTGTTTCACCCCATATCTGTCTAAATAATTAGAGATGTCGAGTTTTGGCGATAGTTAGTTCTTTATCTTCTTAAAAGAATCTTTGTTTTAAAAATTGGGTGCACATCAAGGATCCGTAATAAATAAGCAATCGTGATAAGTGAAAAGTAATAAGTAAAGTTATGAGCAGCTGTCGAGATCGGACCCTTGGATCTTTAGCCGGGATTGAGTGAGGTCTTAGCCTAGCCAGCCGGGATCCTCATTTCATGAAGCCTATAGTCTTGGAATTACCCCGTGAAGCTCCGTAGTTCATAGCTCATACAAATAAAAAGTATAAGTGCAAAAAAAAAAAAAAAAAAAAAAAAAAAAAAAAAAAAAAAGTGATGAAAATGAAAAATCAAAAGTATAAGTGAATAAAAATTCCTTGATGTGGACCTCATTTTTGGGACAATGGTTCTTGAGAGAAGATGGATAACTAATTATCGACTTAGCTTTGTATCTTTATCGGAATAAAAGTTATCGAAACGAGAATTTGAAGAAATTCATTTCTCACAAAAATAAAAAATCTAGAGGAAATAGGAAAATGGGAACAAAAGGTAATTACACAAGTAACTTCCATGGGTAGTGTTAGCATCTAGAGTCGTATGTAACAATGATTTCGGTTTTACGCTTAGTTTGGGACTTGTGAAAAATCAGGGACTATGTATTCTATCCCAGATGGTCACTTCACACGTGTTGTGTTTTCTACTCCGTGATCCTAACGTGTCGTTTGAAAAATGTTTGAGTTATTGATCGACATGAAAGTTCAACAAACCGTCATTCATAATCGGATGTGCTTAATCATAATATCTATGCTTGTGAATATAAAGGTAAACGGGGCGTTTTTAGAATTAGGGGTTTCTTAATCTCTTTTGAGGAACATTGACTACTTCTTCTCTAATTGGTTTGTCTGAACTGTTTGAAGTTTCTTACGGTTAGTCATTCACAAGTGGCTAGCTTGTGTGAGATAACTTGATGGTTTGGACATATCAAATGTTTAGTAGAAAGAGATTGAAATCCTTGGTTTTAGAAGCGTGAGTTGATTGCATTGAGTGAGACACTGTAATAGTTTCGCTCAGGGTATTTTGGTATGTGCTAAAACAAATATCTTTTTTATATCAAAATAGACCCAAAATAACCAAGAAAGAGCCATTTATTGCTAATATTTGTGGTTTTATTGAGTTTGTGCTTGGCAGTATGGATATGTAAAAACACACAAAAGGAACCAAATCGATGTAACTGAACGAGAGATCAAGAGAGTTTTAGTGAGCCTAAGGTCAAGATTGTGCATTTTGGAAGATATTATTCTCTAAGGGTGATTTTTGAAGTTACAACAAGTTTGAAGAGATGTCGAGATCACCTCGGACTTTGAGTATTTGGCGCTTTTGAGACCCTGAAGATTCGGAATTTACAAATTCACCTTGGTTTATTTGAGAATGACAAAACAACCCTTGGATTACATTTTCAATTTTACACCTTAGTCCTTGAAATTGAAATACACTTTAGGTCCCTAAATTACTACTTGGATTACTTACTAGTCCTAAACCATTCACTATCTCTTGGCCCAAACCAAACTACAATTACCCGGCCCAAAATAAACTTAACCTTTACCCGGTATATCATATCCCAACCCGAACACCATTTTAACCTGTGTCAACTCTCACATCAAACCCGGTCAAAACAAGTTAAACAAATATATTAAAATCACGCGCGCTTGTTTTTTCCCCAAACCCAAATAAACCCAGATAATAAGAACCCTAAAACACCCCTTAGATCAATCACAAATGACCGGCCATTAAGGGTAATTAGGTAAATTCTGACACACTGACACACGGATGCCGCCTTGGCAACCGTGTTAGTCCTACCTATTCCTTGCTTCATTGGATCGAAGAGACGCTTAAGTGATCCAAGGGTTTAAATGAATGGATGATGTATAAGGATGATCCAAGGGTGGAAAAGGTATCAAGAGAAAGCACATATCTCAACTTTCTAGATGATTCCAAGGCTCAAGCAGATGGCTATTTAAACCCTTTCTGTTTCACATTGTTATCAAGTAGTTTTGTAGTGAGATAAAGTAGTATTAGGATTAGAATAGTAGAGTAATTTTAAATGTTTTTAATGTTTTTAAGTCTAAATTCAGTCATTTAATTCTTGTACTCAAATTCCATTATCAATATAATCATTTTGTTTGAAGTCTTATTTTGAATCTAAATTCTGTTTTTAGCTGTTATTAACTCATTTTAATCTTAAAATACTCTCTTTGTTCAGTTTTTCCCTTTATTGATACTCAAAATTTCACTTCAGTCAACTTAAGTTTAATTGCAGATTGATAGTTAGATCAATATTGATTGCTGTATGGTGATAGTTATGGGTTAATGTTGATTCTCAGATGGATTTAAGTTGGTTCTCAGTTGGATTCAGATTAGAATAAGTTAGGATAGTGGTACCTTTTGATCTCAGTTAATCACAGGACTTTTGTAAGTATTGTTTACATTTCCATATCTGTTTTTGCATCAGTTATAGTAGTTTCATTTTAAGTTGTTACATTTGGCTCTCTTAGTTTAGTTTGAGTTTTCTAAATCTGTATTGAGGTGGTTAATGTTCCAGTTTAAAGTTTTGCTTTATAAAATTTCATAACAGGATCAATAAGTAGTGTTTGGAACTGAGATTATATATGTGTTAGAGGCTATTTAGGATTTGGAATTTTTGCATCATCTAATCTAGGTTGATTGAGCATTACTGTTTCATCAATTTTCTTTTTAGAACACCTTAAGTCAAAATTTTCATTCATCCGAGCTTATACGATTCTCGATTAAACAGTTGATTCCATTTTGCATATAAGTTAGGATATAGGTACTCTAGCTATAGGTAGTTTCATTTCTTCATTTAACATCAGTTTCAATCCAATTAGAGTCACTAGAATCTCATAAAAGTCAAACATCAAATCTGTCATGAAGTCAAAACTGCTTAAAAAATCATGTTTTTGCAGATCTTGTAACAACTGCACATGTTTTATTTCAACTAGTTAAGGTCTCAAAGTTGGTCAAATCAGAATCAAGCTAGGTAGTCTTCTAGACTATTTTGCTTTTAGCTTGCTTGTCCTGATAAGCTCATAGATTAGCTCAACAAGAGGTACCGAAGTTCACCTGCCTCTGCATCAGCTTACCTTTATATGTCTTAGCCTGTTCTTGTTTGATCCATATCTGCTTCATTACTAGTCATCATTAGCTGAAACTTTGATTTATGCTATCTCGCTAGGTTGTCTTGAGATTCCCACTCTTGTTTTTCCTTTAGCTTAACAAATAAGTACGGTCAAGTGCTTAAATGTTTGGTCCGAGATCCGGCTTTTGGCTTAAGTAATCGCTTACCAAATCTTAGGTAGACTACTTATTAGGTGTTAGAATTAGCTATAAATGTGTCGTTTTATATTTTAACTATTATTTAGCCTATATAATTTTTGGTGCCTTGTCTTGTTTATTAGCTTATTCTAAGTTGCTTATTCATATCATTTTACATAGCAGCCTTCATATTTCTCACATATATAAGCCCTTGTTTTTATTTTTATACGCTTTAGAACATCATTTCTAGAATTTCAAGTTTTATGATTATTGGTCATCTCTCATTTTTCTAGATTTAAAATAGATTTTAATCACTTTAAATACCTTTTAATTGCAATTAATTGAGAAAAGTTCCAAAATTAATTTTTCAATTTTAATAGTTTAAGATAAATATAAAAGCATAAAAAATTTTTTCATATTTTTCCTCTTTTATTTGGTATTTTTCACAATTTAAATTAGATTTAAATAGATTTAAATTCATAAGAAATAGGAAATTAATCGAGAAAAATACAAAATAGTTTTGAAAAGTCTTTTATGATATTTTAGATTTTTTAAAAGTAGTTCCATAATTTTCCCCTTTGTTTTGATAATTTTTAGTTAATTAGTTTATTTTTATTAGTTAATAATTAGTTTTTAATTATAATAAAATCAAGAAAAATCCTAAAAATAGTTTTAATTCATATTTAGTTTTCTAATATCATTTTTAGAGTAAAAGTAGTTTTAGGTTATTTTTAGGATCTAGATTAGACGTAGTTGCTTTTTATTAGCGTTTAATTCCGTTTTGCGTTTTAGTGTAAATTAAGTAGTTTGCCATAGTTCTTAGGTTTTCCCGTAGACTTTATTCCTTTATGCTTTCCTTATCCCGTAGTTTAGAATATATCATCTTATGCCCTTTTCTTATGAATCCGATATTTGAGACGTGAGTTGGAAATTCCATTCAACCCTCGTTCGGAACGATCTCGGTGCTCAAACCTAACACGTTTGAGTTACCCTTATACTACACAACTTCTTATTATTGGTTTTCTCTCGAAATCAAGTAGTTATTCATATCCATTGGACATTTGTGTCATGGATCATTAGTGTAGAACATCATTGCATCATCACAACATTTTCACCAAACTAGATTAGATGGTTTATGTGTTTGTGCCATAAAACACAAGGTTTGTTATGTTGGGGCATAAAACATATTAAGGTGGTTGTACCCGTAAAGAACAAACATCTAGCTTAGTGTAGGAAATATTGTATAAGCGACGTTAGGTTGGTTCTACCTTGAACTAGAACCCGGTATTTAGCTTTGTCTGCAGGAAAAAGATGTAACAGCGATTGTAAGGTTTTCTCGCGAAGGAGCTTGTTGATTTAGTGAAGTAACTCGAGGTTGGGAACTCGAGTGAATGAGTAGGAAGGAAGATCGTGACCGAACCACTATAAATCATCGTGTTAGGTTTGCACTTTCCTTTCTTTATCTCTTTACTTTTATAGTTGCACTATACTATTGTTTGTGATGTGGTTTGATGTTAATGCTTGTGTGACAACATGGTTTACTATGCTTTACATTGGTCACAAACAATAAGTGGAACTTTCATATTATAACAAGCTTCATAAGCGATTTGATACTAAAGATCTAAAGTTTTTAGCGATGCGTATTCACCCCCCTCTCACGTTTCCACAATTGGTATCGAGCCCACGTGCTTCATTTTCAAAACAAATGGTTTTAAAATAGAGAGTCACGATCCATGTATCAAATTACCATTGAAGCGAAAAATAATATGAAAAATGCTTTGCTTGTTATACTTAGTAATTTTGTTGTTAAATGTAACTTTGTATACAAGCTTGAAGGTTTTCTTGAAACATAAGATAAAAGTTTGTTGAAAAGAGTAGTAAAGTATTGTATTGTGTGCTTATAGAAAATTCTGAAGAAATATGATTTTAAAGGAGTGTTTGGGATAACTATAAATTTAGTTAGAAAAATCACCTCATAAATGTTTAAGATAAGTTACATAAGTAGATATGTTGTTAAATATGTATATTATATGTTTACTATGAAATCTAGTAAGTCACACACGTTTTCTCTATGTCAAAAACTAGTTTTGGTGAATGTCTCGGAGGACCCGCGACACCAAATCTTATAAAGGATCCCTTTATTTGGTTCCGTGGAATCCGTGTCACATGGTGTATTGTATGCGATTTTGGGCAACTTCAAAAAATCATAACTAATTAACGTAAGTCCGTACGAGTCGAGCCACCTATCATTTTAAAGGGAATTGAGTCTACTTTCACTTAAAAATACTTTCATGGCCTGAGTCTAATTATAAATAAGTAAAATAGACCAAATACTACAGTATGTCTAAAATATTAAGTTTCGATTTAACATAAAAACTCAAAATTTTGAATCAAACAATTTAAGTTGGTATTCTTAGAACTTTGATACAACTTCCTTTGAAACTAAATAATTTGGTAATATGTTTAAAGGAAACTAATCAAGCTTGGTATACATCGTCTTATTTAAACACAAAATGACAAAAGTGTTTTTCTTGTTATGCTATACTAAATGATCACTTGTTTATGTTGTTTGCATATATGTTGCTTGCATATTTTCAAATTGTTGTTTACACTTGTTTGTTTACATAATATAAGTGTCAATCTTGTCTTTATCTATTAAACTTGTTTGACGATTTCTTGTGTATGCACAATAGGATATTTGCTAGATTTTGTGCACTAAGTTGGAAAATTGTTTTACCATCGCTTGTAGAATTAGATCAATTTCTTTGCATAATTCATACTAACATCTCACATAACTTATGAAATTTTATAACTCGCTTAGCAATGGGTACTAACTAAATTAGTTAAGTACTTTGAAAAATGAAGGTTTTTAGAGAGTGTTTGGTACAAGGACAAAAACAATGTTGTATGATGTCATTTATGTGTTTTCACTTCGTAGGATGATAAACTAACTTAAAACATTGATGTCACACCCTGCAGGGCAGAAACCACAGTGTATCAGAGGGAACATAAGCACAAGATAATAGAACATACCAAAGATAATATTAAAAAGAAATAATGTTCCATTACAATACAAGTTTAGCCGTCATAGGCAAATATATTACAAAGTTTAGTTTCCAAAATATTGAGTTTTTATTACATAGCGACTTGTAGCGACAAGTGAAAACTTCTTTATGCAAGACTTGATAGAAAAGCTTACTAACGATCACCCGAAATGCATGAGAGAAAAACGGGTCAACTATGAAAATAGTTGGTGAGTATACACGTTTAATAAAATAAAACTTCGTAAATATTCAAAGCTTTAGGTCAACGAAAATAGTTCTCAAAGCAAAGGCATTGTGTATCCACTCGGTTCCAAATTCGCCCATACAAAACTTGCAACTTTGTGTGTACACAACCATTGCACAAAAATATAGTGCGTCAAGTAGTCAAGTGGTCATAATAGTTCCCAAAGCAAAGGCATTGTGTATCCACTCCGGTTCAAGTTCGCCCATACAAAACTTGCAACATGTGTGTACACAACCCATTGCAAAAGTAATATGTATAATGGTCAAGTATAAGCGGTCATAATAGTTCACAATATAGTACCACGTATATAATAATTGAGGATGCTCAGAACATGGGAGACTTTGCACTCCAACAAGGGAGACTCCTTTGTCACTTTCGACCACCTAAGCGAGAATGTGAACACTCCACCATTTAGAATTATTGAGAACACTCCACCGACAAAGCGAGAATTGTGTGAACACTCCACCGACAAGGAGAATTATTGTGAACACTCCACCGACAAGCGAATTATTGAGAACACTCCACCATTTAAGAATTATTGAGAACACTCCTGGACAAAGCGAGAATTATAGTGATGCTCCGAACAAGGGAGACTTTATAGTGATGCTCCGAACATGGGAGACTTTAGGACAAGGTCATAACACGTACGATTCAATAAGTTCAAATAAGTCATAAGTTTGTATTTAAGTTCGAGAGTTCCGTTCAAAGTTAAGTAATTTAGTTCAAAGATTTAAGTCGAGTTCACAAGTTCTAGTCAAAAGAGTTCACAAAAGTAAGAATCAATTCAATTCAAGTATGGTTCATGCATTCAGCCCCAAAAATATAGTAAAAAGGTAAAAAGGGGTGTGATTACTCACTAGCATAAAATGTTCAATAAGTTCATAAAACATAGATAGTTTAGTTCAAGTATAAATCATGCATTCCACCCCAAAACACTTTAAAGCATTTAAAAGCTGTGAATACTCACTTGATGAATAGATGTGGCGACAAAAGTGGTTACACGAAATGTAGCGTGAATCACCGAAGCTGACCTATTATGAATGATATGATATAAATAAGTCATGATGTAATGTTATGCACGCAATTGGGATGATATTTATACCATTTGTGAGTTTTGAAAATAATACTTATCGTCGAAAAATACTCTTTTGGCGTCTTGACCATTCTTAAATTACTTTACAAGTATTTACGTCAAAATGTCATCCTACAATGGTCTTATAATGATTCATAGTAGATTATCACTTTTAATTGTAAAACAATGTGTCGGAAATTTCATGAAATTGACAAAAATAGCTTTGAAAAACTAGTCATTAAAATGGTGTGCGTCGTCGTTAGAAGCGAACTTCGGCGGTTTTGGAAAGTTTGTATCGAAATCTAGAAGTTTGATTCGGAGTTTTTAGTCATAAAAGGTCTCGAACATAAAGATAATAGAGGTTAAATATGGTGATTTTAGTTACCGTAACACTTATCTCGTAAAAATAATATAGTTTTCCTAAAATAATAGTTCACGGCAAGTTTATGGCGTGTATATCTTAGTGGATTTCAAATCCGTTTTCGTATTATCGTCCTTAGCCGTATCAAAGTATACTAATATATTTTTGATAAGTCGAAATAATTTGTGAAGCTTAAGGCTCGTTTTTGACTCGAATAATACAAAAATACGTTGCTGAATTTTCTGGTAAATATTTAAATTCGTCAATCTTGAAAAAATTCATAACTTCTTCGTTTATAACTCCGTTTTATTCGTTCAAGCGACGCAGTTAAGTTTTAAAGTATATTTTCTAAATATCAAGGCCAAAAATTCGTGCCTACTGTCGGATTTTCCAGAAAATCAAAACAAGGACAGAACACTTTTATATACTAGTCGAAAATAGTTTTTCTCGTACTAAACCTATTCCAATCCCTTCAAATCAACTCCAAAGCTAATCTAATCCTACCATACACCTTCTTAGGGTGTCATGGGTTCCTAAACATCATCAAGACCAAAGTATACCAAGGGGATAATTATAGGATGACCTTAATATATACATAACTCTAAAATCATGTAAAAATGGTATAAATCAACATAAGTCTTGCATGTTTTTGCTCAAAAATGATGAGATGAGTATGAAATGAATATGTAAGATGAAAAATAACATGAGATGCTTACTAGTGATATGATGAGGTGATTAGAACCAAGGATTAACCTAAACACCCTAGGTTTTTATTTCAAAACCTTTACTAAGAGTGTAATCTAGATTGTGTAAAACTTGATCTTGAAAATTTTGATGTCCTTCTTCTTATGCTTGTGCTTGACGGTTTTAGAGTAGGAAAACAAGAGAGAATAACTTTTTACTAACTTGTAAATGAGAGTGAATGAAGTGTAGAAGATAAGTGAAGTGTAGAAATATACTATCAAGAAAAAGTTACCAACCATTAATTGCATGCCCCTATATGGCGGTTTTGAGGGGAGATGTTTCACAAATATCTTTTTTTTTTTATCACTTGTATATATTGTGTGTATTATTTGTGTAATTTGTAAGAAAAATGTAAGTAAAAGTGTAGATAATTGTAACTTTTGGTACAAGTAAGTTTTGATAGATCAAATAGAATGTATTGAGATAATAAAAATTGTAAAAATACATTCCTTGTGAAATTTGAGTGATATAAAAATTTTCGTGTAGTTTTTAAGAAAAGCGTCGTAATAATAAACTAGCGATTTATGTACCAAATAAATTTAAAACACTAGAAAAACTCAAAATATAGTTTATATAACTAAATGTAAGTATAAAAATATATCGGGATCATTTTTAGAAGTACGGATTAAATATTCAAAATAACAACTCACGCGATAGCGTTTATTTAATATAAAATTCGCGTTAAATGTGAGTGAAATGCCATGAATGAACTAAGATGATGCATATATAATTTAAGAAATGAGGAATTTGAGGTGACATTCTTCCCATGTCGGCGGAATCATGTCCTCATGATTAGATTAACGACTACTATGGTCGAACCTCAACAAGAGTTCTAAAAGTTCATGATCGTGCGAGCAGTCTAAATGATCATATCAATGCCCATCGCGTACAGGTTCCCCATTCAACTAAATGCGTGCCCGTGACTAGATTTGATAGGGTAAACTTACCCAATATCGAGCGTAGCTCTCAAAGACCTTTAGGTTGTCGATTATAATCTAATCTCACAACTCATCAAACAAGAACTGTCATGAGATTAAACTAAACCGACTTGAGGAAACTTGTCTCTTAGCTTGATTTTCGCAACTCATCAAACCAGAACTGTCACTAGATCAAGCTAGGAAACAAGTTGTTAGAAAGATAGGATTCCAAATCCTTGAATGAAGTCTTTTGAAAGATTAAACCGATATTGATTTGCTTACACAATCAAATTCAATCAACAAAATATATAACAACTAAGGTTGATATCAATAGGTCTCAAATTAATCAAGGTGCGTGAGCGTGGTAAGGATTGGAAGGAAGTTATGCACTCAAAATCATGTAAATGCAGAAATAAGGTAGTTGTTGAAAGAATGTACCCGTTAAAGCGTTACTGCTCCTCGGTACCCAAATAGAATGCTTTCGACCGTCTGGGGGAACTTCAATGTTCACTTGTGGGCCTTCTATTGCCAATGCCAGTTTGGGCGATTACCTCTGGCGTGTGTTTCTTGCAGCCATGATCTTTGGTGGACCAAAACATCGGGTTGAGTAAGCGACATTGAGCGAAGTAGGATGAGGTCTTGCGAGCGGTGGTAATGTGTTATAGTGATCGAAACATGGCGAGGAACGAGAGACATGCTTTGTCTAACAAGTTGAAAGATGGAAAAGAAAGATATA